>BQNB010018745.1:51101-64438 GCA_026074375.1 Tanacetum coccineum | reverse complement strand
CCAACTCGTCCTCGGTGTGGCTCTTTATAACAAGGTCATCGACATAGACTTCCAAGTTGCGGCCCACATTCTTTAGGCCAAAAGGCATCTTTGTATAGCAATAGACACCTTGACTTGTGTGAAAGGCTGTCTTTTCCTCGTCATCTTTGGCCATTTGAAGGGGTAGCCGCATAAGGACTCCACTTTCCAATCTATCTCGGGTAGTGGATAGCAGTCTTGTGGACATGCTTTATTAAGGTCAGTGAAGTCCACGCACATCCGCCAGCTACCGTCGCTCTTTTTGACCATAACTGGGTTAGAGAGACAATCATGGTAATAGACTTCTCGCATGATACCTGCTTCCATGAGTTTATGTACCTCCTCCAGAATGGCCTTAGCACGCTCTGGAGCTTGCCCGCGTTTTTTCTGCCTTACTGGGGAGTATCCTGTCGGATTTCAACTTTTGTCTGTGAACGAACGTGAGCACATCATTCAATGTGTTTTTGGTTCCAAGCGAAGAAATCGAGTTTTCTTTGCAAGAGTGCCACTAGCCCCCCCCCGCCCCCCTAACCGTATCAGACGACGACCCCCCGATGGATACTTCTGCACAGGGTAACGGGATGAATCGCGACCTTCCAGTTTGTCCATGGTGCTTGTGCTGTCTCTGATCCTGCGTCACGCCATGTGACTGTGGTTGCATTCGTAGGCGGTGCGGCGGTATTGTAGATTGTGACAATTCGCCGTGTCGACGGGTAATTATAGCATCCCGTGGGCCGTGTATGGGAACCGCGCGTATCGCTGAGAATCCCTGGTCTCCAATAATGCCATTGTATGGCGATGGTGATCTGATCACCATAAAATTCATCCAGGCTGTTGTGGAGTGCTCCTTATTGCCAACCATAACCGGTAATCGTAGTTGCCCCATGGGCCATATCTTTTCTCCCGTGAAGCCAGTCAACGGACGTCGTTGCCGGGTTTAACTGATTTTTACTTCAGGCGCATCTTTGAAGCAATGTCGTATAATATGCTGCAGATGCTCCTCCATCAATGTACATGCGGTGGATGTCGTGACCCGCTGCATTTATCTCAATGGTAAGTGGCTCCACCACTGCGTTGTCCGCAGTTAAAGTGGGGAAAAGAGATGCCACTTCCATGCGAAAATTTTTGACTGACTTTTTGCTTAGTTTTCCGCTGCCATGACTGCACCATATAGATGGTGTCAGCCTTGTCTCTAGGTGCGTCCATTCTTGCCTCCGCTCCATTTGTTTATCTTTCCTTCCATGATGTTTCCTTCACCAATGATCCAATCTGCCTTCCTTGACCAATTTGTTCACTTAGCTATGCGAAGTAGGACGCACTCATTGGTAGTATGGAACCTTGTCCTATATACCGAGTATCCGTTCCCCACGCGTTGCTCCTCTGGAGTGCGCATTGGCGTTGTTTTGGGAAGTTTGAAACCTTCTTATGCGAGTATCTCCTTTTGGGGATCATTGTCAGTGGGGTGGTACTTGTCGTTCCCTTCCGCCCGCCCCTCTAGACCACTGATAGCTGTTGTTACACTGCTACTCTGGTCATATGGATTTGACTCCTGGACTGTTCCCTGTGACCTGTTGTTTGAGAGCCTTTTTCTGCTGTCCGCGGCGCGGCTCTCCTTGTAATGAAGGACCTTTGTTCGTTCATCAAATCATCAAAGGTTTGGGGAACCCTATCATTCAACCTTTGATAAAGATCTGGGTTATTTATTCCATTCATAAACCTGAGATCTAGATTATTTCGGGCACAGCTTGACGTGTATGCATTCATCCTATAGCGCTCTAACGTAGGCGCTTGTGGACTCACCCTGGCGCTGTTTCAACCCAGGCAACACGACGGGTCTTGCACACTTCATCCTATGAAGTAAAATTTTAAACGAAGCCCTTCGCAACCTCTCAAACCCATCAATGCTTCTGCGTGGTAATTGCCTGAACCAATACTGCGCGTTTCCTACTAACATGGAATTGACAGGTGGGCACCACACGGTTGGTGGCCAGTTTTACCCAATAGAGTCCGCCGATTCGAGAGATTAGATGTGGTTTATCAGGATCACCTGTCCCATCATAAGTTTTTACGTTAGCAGGCATCCGCCTTTTCTTATCCTCCGAGAAATCGCTAATGCACCGCGTAAATGCGTCGACCTTTTGACGACACCATAGACGGGACATATCTTCGTCTTCGTCTTCACGATATTTGTTCTTGGATTTCCAGTGTCCTGTTTCTGCGTCCTCGTTGTCCGAGGTGTCTTCTGAGGACGAAACTTGTTCTTCTGCGCACTTGCCGATTTCCTCGGAGTCCGAACTGGAGGACTTTTCACTCGGGAGACGCTTTGTCCCACCTGCTGTGGACATCGCAGACTGCCCAGCCTATCCACGGAACCTGATTGCGCCGGGTCATTGTTTTCATGATGTCCAAGTTCGTCAAGGTTAGCTTTTGAGTACCCGAAACTTGCTTTCCGATCCTAGCAAATACTGGGGGTCGACGGTTATCCTTTTCGCGCCTTTCCTTTTAGTGGCGCGGTGGAGATACCTCATCCTCCGGACCAAAGTTAAGTCAGGCCTGTAGGCTCTGGCTTGATCTCTTTTTTGTTTCCTCTTGCATGAGGGCGACCAAAGTCTCGTAGTTTTGAGATACGAAATCACTCGGCGCCAGTTCAGTCGCGACCCCTTCCAGTGTGAGGTTATCAGTCCCTAATTCGGACCCTGATTACGATGGGTGGGGGTGGGCGGCTCGTTGGTATATCGTCCCTGGCACGTTGGGGAGGGGTGGTTAAAGTAGCACACCCTGTAGACCTTCCGTGCTTGTGATATGTGGCGGTTTTCTGGGTTGTCCCCAGGGGCGGTCCCATCGCGTGAAGACCAGATCATATGGCGCAATGGCACTTCCAGAGCCTGCATTAGAGAGCTGTCCTAGAGGTTGGTACGCTCTGCTTCTTCGCCTGCGGATCCGCTGGGTCACGTTCCATTGCTTTGTCTATATTCAGACATCTTTAGCAGTTTTTTAGTGTTGGGTCCCATTGATGGCGCCATCGTTGATACAAAAGTTATGGTACGATCCATGATTAGATCCGAATTAGGTGTAATACGGATCGTTAGGCCCGGTATCCAGTACCAATTAGTCTTGATGTATGAAACCTGTGCACTACGAAAACAAAGCACCGTTTGGCTTACCGTGGGATGTCTCCTACGATTAATCCTCCGGCTTGAGAGTAAGTAATCGTTTAGGTTTAGAGAAGGTTAGGGTTGTAATAGAGCATACCTTAGATGAGAAGCCTAGGTGCTCATTATATACTCACCAAACCCAATGGGCTTTGTCTCCCATTAATTAGGTTAATACCCGAGAAGGACCCCACCATACATTTAGTAACTAGTGGCCCACCTCATGATTATGACTCGTCCTTAACGGTGTTATAGATCCTGCGCACGGTGCGCAAGTATGGGCCTCATGGGCCTAAATCCGCGTCGTTATAGCCTATATGTCATGGGCTCCTCCATGGGCAGTACCATTCGGGCCTTGGAAACCCAATTGAAGTCGCATGGCCCATTCCATCTGGGACCTAGTATGAGGTAACTATCGCGGGTCGGTTCATGACCCGAGATTGGAACTATACGTCAACACGCACCACTAGGTAAAATTTTAAGTTTTTAAACAATGTAAAGGTATGTTTTTTTTGTTTAATTTTGTTTTTTAATTTTTTTTGTTTATATTTGGTTGTTTTTAATTTAGGTTTTCTTTTCTTGTTTTATGTTGGTTAACACCACAGCCTGAGAACCACAGCTTCTGACCAACATCACAAGTGACCCATTACCATCTCCTAGGACAAATTTGGTTGGTTTGGCCTGTTTTTTATTTAATTTTGTTTGCGTTTGGTTAGCACCACAGCCCGACCACCACCTCTCTTCCACTCTCTTTCAGCCATGAGTAGCCCGAGACCAAAATGTATATACAGTAATTTGTTCAGTTAAGATTATTGGGCTGGTTTTTGCTTCAGTAGTAAAGGAGCCTGCTCGATGCCCACTCTTAAGAAAGGGTCCTCAAAAGATTTTTGTTTGTTGCAGCAGCTCATATAGTAGCGTATGAGGTTTGTTGGTTATAACAAAATATGAATCATATAATACATATGGATTAAATTATTATCATTTGTCTGATTGATGCAGATTGCAAAATTTCAGTAACATTAAGAACTGCAAAAATTTTTGCAGTAACCCATTGGAATTAGTGTTGTCCCAAAATAACCCTGACATTTTTTTTCAAAATGACCTTCTAGATCGCGCAAGGTGAGGCGCGATCTACATTTGGACACGTGTCCGAAGTTTTTTATTGGTATTCGCGAGAAATATTACCAAAAAAGTAGATCGCGCTTGGGGGCAAGCGATCCACATTTTTTTGTTTTGTTTTTTTAAAATTTTGTAAATTAAAAAAACGAGCCCTAATTATTAATTTTATGTAGATCGCGCAACCATAATAGCGATTCACTTTTTTTTTTGTTTTTTATGTAGATCGCGCATCAGGGATGGCGATTTACTTTTTTTGTCTTTTAGGGTTTTGCAGATAAATAGTAACACACAGTAGGGTTTTGCAGATGAATAGTAATGCACAGTATGATGGAATGATATATCACTGCCGTATTTTGTCACTTAAGAATATTGATCCGGACTAATATGAATTAAATATTGATAGTAAGTATCTCTTAATTTGTATCAAAAGAAACACAAGATGATGTTTTTCATTCGTTTGAGGGTTTATTGTTTCTCTTTGACGGTATTAATTTTTTGAGGTTTTTCAAATGTTGATTGTTACCAGTTTGCGGGTAAACAAAGTTGGTGTTAAGTGCGGTATTCTTTTAAAGGATTTTGTTGTTGAATCTCGTGGATTACTTGTTTATTATAAGAGGAGGATTTGACCGTTTCCAGGTAAGTAATTTTTATTTTGTATCATTTTGACTATTATATAATCGATGTATATATGTGTAAGTATATAGATGATGGTTATTTATATATTTGTAATATTTAGGTACCCCGAGTTCATGTTTACCTGTAGAAGTAAGATTAAAGTTGCTTAAACACTTAAAACAATAATTATTGGGCACTGATCGGTAAAGCACTGTTTAGACACTTCCTGTTTTGGTGTAGGTGAAAGATCAAACTGATTTTTTATAGAGAATTGTAAATTACTACATTTTATGATTAGGCGCGGCAAATTTATGATGAAAATAGAAGAAAATGTTCCCATTGTATTACCGAAAATAAATAACGATTTTAGTATACCATTTTGGGAGAAAGAATTCTGCCTATAACTATTAAGGTTTTGGGGACCAGAATTAGCTGAGTATACACCGCAAAGAGCGAATTCCTTTTAGGCGACGAAGTGAGGGTGTTTTTTTCGTCATTCACACACTACTGCTACACATGGGTAAACCTACATTAGAGGCATCGACATCGCAATATATTCTTGACCAGTCTTTTGCTCAATTATAAGCCGACGATGTGGTTGGCCTTTATTGTCTAGGCATATTGGCAGCTTGTATATTAGTTGGGAGAGTAAATGTGTTGTCGGCCTAGACAGGAAGTTAAATTAGGTAATGATAAAAAGAGTACTTGGGACAAATATCCTTGTGGTTCATATGTGTGGCCAACATTGTACTCCTAACTTAGGAATGCAAACGTTAAACTTTGGTCACCCTTGTATGTCGATGAGCCTACAGATGAAAATGATGCGAAAAAGTATTCAATCTTTGAATATACTTGGGCATTCAAGGTATGTCAAAAATAAGTTTATAATTTTTAATTGGCCATTTAAGTTATATTATAATTGTAAAATAATTAAACACAATGTGGTTTTTTAGACTTGGATCTTGAGGTCATACCGAGTAACTGCGATTAGATATTTTGATGTTACAATCGTAATCCTAGAGTTGCTGCTTGAGTAAAAAAAAAGAAAAGGGAAGGTTTTTGGACAAATGGTTATTCCCTTTTTTTGAAGTGAGTTTATATAGTATAATAGTTTATAAAGATTGATATGTAAATTTATTTAAAAATTATATTTCCTGTTTTTAAATGGGAAAATAGCTTGCTGTGAGATTGATAGCCATACGATAATGAGGCTCGATCAGACTGGTGATTTCTAGTAGGGCAATACTTTGACGGCTTTATTTGTCAATTACTAGTACCGTTTAGAATTTAAGCCTTCAAAATATGTATGAAATTCCATCTCCTATATTACTGAAGTTTCTATGGAACAAAAAGAGAACTTGAACGAATAAAAAAGAAAGTTGATAACATTAAGAAAGAAGATACCGTAAATTTACGGAGGAAAGGAAATGTTCAGCCGGTGCGATAAAAATAAAAACCGATTATTGCTGAACAACATTATGGGTTGAGCGATTTTAGTCAATTCCAAAGTATGGCAGCATAATTTGTGTACATATAATAAAAGGCCTTTGAGTAAGTAGATAATATAATATTGTATTTATGGGTGTTCCAAGGTGTTCGTCTATCATTTCAGGGACTGTAAATAGCTCATATTTCCAATACAGGTACCCCAGAATTTACCAAACCCCAATGCCGTCCCCAACCTGGTTCATACTGTTTGGCAAAGACAATGCCGGTGCCAGTCGGCATTAGTATGCAACCCTGACATCGTCCAGCCTGTACTTACTATTCGTTTGGTCGAGTGGCCATCTCAATATGGTAGGCAAATTTGCAAACCACTATAGAGATGCATGAGATGTTGATGGCATAATTTGATCAGGTAATGCCTATTTTATTATAACAATATATTATATTGTAATAACCATCATGTAAGTAAATAAATTTTTATTTAATAGTTGTTTTTTAGAATATTTTCGAATCGAGAAAAAAGGGAACAGTATTCCTCGGCAATTATAAACTTGACTCCAATCATGAAACAACCTCCTACTACAATTTTACCCAAGCACGTGGTTAATAAAACTAAAATAAGAGTAAATGAAGGCAAATTTATAGCCTTGTGAATCTTAGGGTGCTTTTGAGGATGTACAAAGTAGAAGAAAATAGCGTACCCTTTTTAGTTCTCAATTAGACTGTTAATTTTCTTAATGTATGGAGAACGTGGACCATGCAAAGGTAATAGCTAACTAGTATATATAAAATAAAAAATAAACTAATAAAGTATGTGTATGATATTGGTTATTACCTTGGTATGATTAGGTGCGGAACGGAAATTATGTTAACTTACCTGGCCTTCTAAATGACCCCCATCAAATTTACTGGATTGTTATAAAGAAAGTTTATATAGGTTTCTGTAAGTTTTTGCAACAATTGGACCCTCATTTCTGTAATGCCTAGACACGCCCACACGTCTACATGGCACCCCATATTGGAATGTTGTTCGAGAGGTAAGTTTTATTTATTCAAGTTTAATAAGGAGTAATTTATATATCCGTTTAGCCAAAAACATCTATATTTATTTTTGTATACAATGTATATAAATCACTCATGAACTCGTGGATGAAGTTAATAATTAGGAGGAGGAATGCAAATGCCAAATGGACAGTGGCCTATACGAGTACAATAAATGTACATCCGGAAAATAACCAATTTATCATACCGACGACCACACGTCATTGGTACATTGATGGCCACCACGCGCTCGAATCCATCCTGGAATGATTGTGATTGGTACTTAATCTCTTTAGTTAACCGTTATAAACACTTATTAATACAACTTTATGCATGATTTAGTATTTACATATTGGTTTTTATCTTTGAGGTGTTTATGCCCAAACAGTTGCCTGGAAAATCAATTGGGGCCACGGGTGTTATACATTTACCAAATTCTCATTTTTACGTGTTCAACTCCATGAATAATGAGCAAAACAAGGAAGTGTTATCGCGACTAATTCAATGTTGGACCCCCGTAGTTAATAACATTTTGGCAGATCGTGGTTGTTTAAATGAAAGTAGACCACCCCATAATTTCCAGTATTCATACAATGATGGTTTGGGTATAGATGTCTCTCAACAAACCAACTTCTCAGACTGTGGAGTCATCACATGTTGGTTAATCTCTTGTTTATGTGTAGAAATAAGGCCAGTTGTGCCCGGTTAAATACCCCAATAGTTTTTAAGAGAGTTAGAAATGACATGTGTGAAAGTTTTTATATGTGTAGGTGTGAGGATACTAGAGAATGTGGTTATGATTAATTTTCAATTTTGTGTGTGTTGTATGTTGAAATCCTAACACTTTGAGTGAAATAATATTGTGGATATGTGAGAAATCACATATCCTTTTTATACCAAAAATGGCCCTAAAATGAACAAATAGTGCAAATCATGCTTGTATATTGCTTATTTTGTCATTTATGATGTGTAGGAACGGATATTGCAAAAATCACAAGAAAACGGTCAAAACCGGACAAACACGGACACGAGAACGGATAGAGTGCTCAAGAGCCGGGAGTTTCTAGCAAAGGTCAACAAAGCCAACCTTGGTCAACTCACAAAAAGACAAAACCCTTAAAATACCTAAATGAGCCTTAATGTTAAAACCAATTTCACAAAAAGCCCTAAATTGATAACACCGTTAGTCCTTTGTTAATCAAAGACTAACGGTCGTTATCTCTTCATAACCAAAACCATTAAATCCCTAAACCGAGCCCATATACACCCGGCCCATTCTATTTTTATAAAAATTCTAAGCCCAATTCAAACACCCCCTCTTATAACCCGGGTCATACTCCAAACGTATAAAATTAAGGGCGGGAAAAACTATTTTACTGTTCACCGTCTCCCCCATTTCACCCTCTCAAAATTAACCATAATTTAAACATAATTAACTCGTCCTTCTACGTGGCCTTGAAGATTCCAAGTACCAAGATCCACGCTGACAAGAACAGACGTCATCGAAGCTTTTGATTGGTCAAGATAACTCAAGAGAATGACACGCGGGATTTATACAAACACACCAAAGATGGGAAATTTGCACTGAAATCAATGCAAAAGAAGCACACCACTCTAAAGAAGTAGGATTGCCAGCTTGGCAATCCGTGTGGTCACATTCTAATCTAACGGTCACAATTAAGGATCCAATGATTAAAGAATTGAGGGCCAAGATTAAGACCAAGGGAGCGTGTAACAACCATAGAAGCTTCTCCTCTCCTATAAAATTGAAGGCCTCTCTCATACTCACAAGAGATATGGAGGAGTAGTTTTAGAGAAATAGATTGTATAATTAGCTTATGTAATTTTTCTTTTCAAATCATTTTAGCTTATCACCTTTACTTAATGTAACTTTCATTTAAGCTTATGTAACTATTTTCATTTAATAAAAGTTCGTTTATGAATAATTGATCATTTGTTACTTAATGTTTTACTTAAAGCAAAACTATATGATAAGCTGTCTTTTTGTTCACATAAGCTCATTAAGCTCTTAAATCTACTCATAAGCTAGCTCTGAACTTAGTTAAGCTCTAAAAACTTAACCGAGCTGTTACTTACTCAAATTCACAATTAAATTACCTCAGCATCATATTTGGAATTGAAACCAGTAATTGAAGGGTTTACCAGGACCACACCACTTATCCCATGAAAAGCTGAGCTTGTTGATTAGCTCATATAAGAGCATTTAAAAGCCTTTGGTTTTGTGCATAGGTCAATTGTAAGTCAACATTTTTCCTTTTATAGCCTTAATTTTTGCAAATTAGCTTATAATTACTTATTGTTGCTTAATTTTGTTTAGAGTAGCTCATTTTAGCTTATTGATGCTTAATATAGTTGTTATATGCTTATTGTGATTGATTGTTAGTATAAAATCTTAGTTTCTTATAATCTGTCATAAAACAATTGAAAAAACCAAAAAAAAATTAGCATAGTATAATAGCTTGTTGTCCTGCTTTATCTGTTTGCTTAATCATGTTCATTATGTTGGTTATAAGCTGTCTAGTATTTGGTAGTTGATATTTATGCTTTAAATCTTAAAACTATAAGCTGAAAATGGTTTTTTATAATTTAATGGGCGTAGGTTCAAGGCAGTTCTAACCATTAGTTAGTACTCAAAGAGCCTATTTGTCTCTTTTAAATTAGATTTAAAAACTTACTTTAGAGGGTTTATAAATAGAGATTATAAGGTTTGATTTATTCGATATAGAATCAAGTTGTCTAATATGCTTTAAAGTTTTTGGTAAGTTCTAACTGTTAGCCATAGTTTCAGTTAATACAACATTTTTAGCTCAAGTCTACTTTAGCTATTGGTTTTGTTTATCTTTGCACTACTTTGGTGTTTTTAATAAGTGTAGAAACGTAGATTTATAGCAGACTTGGTAATGTTTAGTTTTGGTGATTACATGCAAGACTGCAACAGATAGATAAAAGTGAGTTAGCCATTTTTCATCTCAATATCAGAGGGCCAAAATAAGTTTTTAGGTTTTAAAATTCAAAGCACTAGTAGTTTATAGGTAACTTTCAATCTATTTTAGCTTATTTTGTCTTTAAAAGTTCATTAAGCCATTTGTTTTTAGCCTTAAAATTTGCAATTTGTCTTTTGAAAAACCCAAAATACACTCAGCTCGCACTGAATGAATAAGTTGTTTTCAATCTGCTTTTTCATTAAGCAATTGATCTACAAATTAGTTTTTAAAAGTTATTCTTAGTAGCTTAAAGGTCAAGGTTTAAGCTTCTACAAGCCACTTTGTCACAAGGTTCCTTTAGCTCATTGAGAAATAAGCTCAAAATTTCCTTAAGGGACTGTTTGGTATGCAGTTTTTTTCAAAGTGCTTATTTGTGATTTTTAGCTTATGCATAATTTTTGTTGTAGTTTCTGTTTCTTTAACTAGCTTATAGGTTTTAATATTAAGTAGTTCATAGCTTATATAGTTAGGTTCTAAACTTATTTTTAGCTCTTCAAAGAAAAAAACAAAAACACAAAAACAACATAAGTAACTTTTTCATTATGCTTTTTCAATGCTTAGTTGAATTTAAAAATGCTTTTTGTTTATTTTTTCAAGTAGCTTATAGGCCAAGCTTTAAGTAGGTATAAGTTAGTTATCATAAAGTGTTCCATAGCTATCTAAATAAGCCTAAACGTTTGCATTCTGTCTGTTTAGTACAGTTTAGTATAAAGCTTATGTGATTATTCCAAGGCTTATGGGCTTATCCCATTTTGATTATTGCTAGTCTAGTTTAGCTTATTGCTTATTAGTTGCTTAGATTTGATTGTTAGATTAATTATAGGGTGCTTGTAGCTTATTAAGTCCTTGTTTTAGCTTATTTCAGTTTCTAGCTTATAAAGTTTTGAAAAAGGTAAAAAAAGTAGTTTATTGTTTTCTGTCAAGTATTAAGCCATTTTCTAGCTTATTTAGTGATTTTCAGAAAAAGTTGTTTTTGTTAATTTTGCTTATTTACATCTGCTTTATAACTTTGTTTGAAAAATTTTGAAAAATAAAAAAATTTACAAAAAGCTAGGCCACAGATTCGAACCGGTGACCTAGCCCTTCACACATACTCATCCCACAATCACACACACTATCCATCCGCGCCCTTGTGTCTTTTTCAAACTAGTTTCCATTTAAACTCCTTTTAAACACATTTTCATTTTACCTTTTTAATATAAGTCGTAGCTTATTCTTAGGATTTTAGGGCTTATTTGGTCAGCTTATTTTTAGTTATAATTTTTATAAAATTAGTCATTGCCTTTTACACTTTTAGTAATTTTCCAAGAATTTTTAGGATTAGTTTTGTACTTTTAATCATTTTCTTTTATTAAAAACTTAAAAAATAATCATAAAAAATAGAAAAATAATCAAAAAAATAAAATTCTTTTTTATAAAATTTTCTTTTGTCATTTAGGTTTTATAAAAATTAAATTTGCTTTCATAAGGCTTAAATTTAGTGTACTTGCTTTTTAGTCATGTTTTCCTTAAATCCCGTTAACGTTTTTTAAGCATTTTTCTTGTAATTAATTTTTAAGTGCCTTTATTTGCCCACTAGTAGGAATTAGTTTAAATTTGCATTCATAGGCTTTAAATTGACTTTTCATTTATTTCCATTAATATTTTTAGGCTTTAATTGTTTAAATGCTTAGTTATTTACTTTCTTTTGTTTGCTTAATGTGCTTTTAATTGTAGAAATAGATAATCAAAACAAAATATTTGAAACCATTCAATTCATTGTCCAAATTGAAAAACGAGGTCTTAATTTCATAATTCTTGGGGTATAAACGACCCGGTGAATACTTACCGGTTAAACATAGGATATATTCGTGTGAATTTTCCTTTTTACCTTTTTCCTAAAGGGTAATTGTGGAATTCTTATACTTTAATATTATACGTATACTATTTAAAAATGTATCAAGTTTTTGGCGTCGTTTAATATTATACGTATACTATTTAAAAATGAATCAAGTTTTTGGCGTCGTTGCCGGGGAATTATGTTAAAGATTCCTTCGTTTGAATTTGTCGATCGTGATTTGGAGAACCTTTCGTCTTCGAAAGTTACGTCTTTTAAAAAATATAAAAAAATAAAAAGTAAAAAAATATTTTTCTTTTTCTTTTTATTATATGTAGAAGATTAATAAATAAAAAATACAAAAATATTTGCTCTTTCGGATTTTTTGATTTTTATTGTGTTCTCTTAAATACTAAAATACACAATCAATTTAATTCTCTTACTAGAGAATTTGTGAATATCCATTAATAAGTTCCCGAACTTAAGATTCAAAATTTACAATCTTGTGTCACTTACGAAAAAAGCGCACCTCTTTTGTGAAATAAGCTATTAGGAGGGTTGTTCCACGGAACTACAACCCAAAGGGACAAACGTTTTTAAGGCGATTCGCTCCCATTACGTCCCCCGTTTGCAAGTTTTACTTAAGAGAATTACCCTAAGTTTGTTGATTATTCGGTGAAACAAAAATATTTTTGTGTATATATTTTCTCACCACGTTTGTTTTGCATAGTGCATGCGCACTAGAAATTCCAATTTTCCAAATAATTCACCCGTAACCATTCTGAGACGTCGAAAAAAAAGACGTATTCCAAAAGTAGTCGAACCCAAGCTTCGTACTATCGTTGAAGTTGCACCAATGGCGAAACGTACAATGGAAGAGCTACTTCGAGCACCCACGGAAGGGTATGGAGAAGCTATCGTTATACCAGAAATTAATGCGGATCACTTTGAAATCAAAACAAATTTGTTACAATTAGTTTAAGCTAGCCCGTTTCATGATTTCGAGAGAGATAATCCCCATACGCATATTAACAATTTTAAAAGGATTACCTCGACTTTGAAATTTAGGAATGTGCCGAATGATGTGATTAAACTTATGATGTTTCCATATTCCCTCGAGGGGAA
>BQNB010018745.1:19063-45660 GCA_026074375.1 Tanacetum coccineum | reverse complement strand
GGTATCAGAAATCTACCCGGGTCTCCTAATTTTTCGGGAAATGTTTTTAGGATGACTGCCGAGCAATTTTCATTAACCGGTGTTTTGGTTAATTCCAAAATCTTGTCTTTGTTGTTCAAAAGCTTTCTGAACATCGGGGCAAACTTAGGCATGTGCAGGAGAGCATCCGCGAAGCTTAGCTCGAAGTGGAGATTCCGAAAAATTTCCATGAATTTCAAAGCTAAAAGGTCGTCCTTTTCGCGGATTTTCTCCTTGTTTACCCTAGATGGATATGGTAAAGTTGTTTTGGCTCTAGGCATGACAACTGGTTCATCAATTTGGACTATCGGAGGTTGGACGTCTTCGGTACTTTCGTTAGGAAGCACCGTGTCCTTTGTTACCTCGGTTTCAACTTCCACCACCGGAGGTGGAATTTGAGGTCCATCGTATGAAACACCGCTTCTGGTGGTGATTGCTTTCAATTCACCCTTCGGGTTAGCAACGGTGTTGCTAGGAAGAGAACCCGAACTTGAAGTAGAAGCTTGGTTAGAATTTACGATTTTGGTGAGCAAGTCAGTTATGTTGGACATTTGGTTTTGCATGTTTTGCATAACCGCATCATTAGCTTACATAGCTATTCATAATTAGGTTTGACACACCCAAGCTTGATTAGCTGGAGCTTGGTAAGCTGGGTGTTGATTAAACCGGGGTTGATACAATTGGGGCTGTTTTGAAACCTGGGTCGTTGGATTTGACCCTGGTTGTAGCCATTTTCCATGGTTGGTTTTGGTTCCAACGATTTGATTTGTTTGCTGACTGTTTGTGTTGCATGGGAGGAAAAACCGGGTGGTCTGATTGGTTTGCCATAGTGGCGGACGATAACCGAATTTCCTTGGTTGAAATTTGCTGCCGGCTTTGCTTTGCGATACGTATTCTTGGATGTTATCTCGGTAATTGTTGCTATCGGTAGCCGGACAATTACGATATGAAGTGGCACCACCGCAGGAACACAACTTTGCTCAACGTGCCTCGCTTTTAAACGGGAGCGGGACTGGAACTGAGAATGTCTGCTTGGTCGAGAAGTAGAGCTCTAACCATAATCTTTCAATTCAGCATCATCGGAGATATTCCGGAGGTGGGTAAGCGCTCATACTCACTTTAGCAAAAAAGGCTTTTGCTTCGGGAGTTACGAACTTTGGACTTGCTTTCGATGATGCTTGAGCAATCAGCGGGCCTTTTGTCCAAAAAGTTACCACCTGCGGCGGAGTTCAAAGAGTCTTGATCATTGACATTTAAAGCATTGTAAAATGTATCAAGTTGGTGAAGTTCCGAGAATCCATGGTGTGGACATGCTCGGAAGAAGATCCTTTGAATGCGACCCAAGCTTCCTAAACACTCATCAAAAAACCTTTGTTTGAAATTGGGTAATTTTGTTACCGATGAATTTGTCGTTTTAAAAGAAGGTGGGAAAAACTGATTATAATTTAGCAACGAGGGCGTCCCATGTCTGAAATTGATCGAGGGGGTTCTTTTTCAGCCATGATCCGGGCTGCCCCCGTCGAGAGAGAAATTGGTAAAAAGCATCAACTACTTGATGTGGTCGGGAACCATTAGGATATCTCAAAGTGAGTGATTTATTAAAGTAACAGGATGTGGGTTCAAGTGGGTCCTCTTTGTCATGGCCGAAGACTGCTTGTTTCTGGAACAAGAGTAGCAACCCATGCTTTATCTCAAAATTTGCTTGCTTCAATTTCAGGAACAACAATTTTGTCCTCGTATCCCTCGTGGGAGCCTGTAGTAATTCTTCTGCCATAGTTTGTTAACAGCCTCGTATCTTTGGGAGTTTCAACAAGATTCGGAGGAACTTGTTGTTGTTGTTGTAGACGACGAGCTTTAGAACGAGTGCGCATGCACTAAAATAGAGAACAAGAAGAGTATTTTTGGTTTTTCAGTTTATTCACAATCTATTTTACCGGACAAGAACCTAAAACTAGACAACTTGAACCCAAATAATCTACTTACTTCACGGTAGCTCTCAAAAAAATGATAAACGCACCAGGTGAGTCGAGGAGTAGGGAATACGCGAAGCTTATTTTCTCCTTCGGGTCGAGTTCCTTGAACAACCCTACTATAACCCACTTTAAAATACTTGTTTAACTTTTCAGGTGAAGGCCGTATTCGTAATAGACACAAATGGTAAGTTTTAAATCTTTTGTTCGAGTTGGAACCAATAAGTTCACCGTAATTATTATCTAATACCTCAATTGAGAATATTATATTTGGTATTTTACCAATTTGTGAATTTTATATTCATTTTATGAAAATGCTTTTTTTATATTTTTGGTTTTTTTTCTTTGTTTTATATAGTGATAATAATACTAATAAAGAAACGTGAAAAATATTTTTGTACTTTTTATTGTTTTTATTAGAAGAAAATATTCACAGATGAAAACACATGGTCAGTGCAACGAAATTCCTTTCACCTCCCAGGCAACGGCGCCGAAAATTTGACTCACGGCAAACTCACCACGCCACACCCCTTAAAACCTAACTAAATACTATATAAGTATCACAAGGGACGAATCACGCGAGAGCAAGATAAATCGGTGGAAGCAGTACAGAGTGGTCCTCCGGGGTCGTTTGTCCCAACGAGGCTAAAATGGTAAAATCGCAAGACTAAGATGATTTTGTGTTTGACTGAGACAGGGGTGAAATTATGCTTGGATACTGAACCTAATAAGCAATTGAACAGAAGATATTAAGGAACAAAGCTAGAACAAGCATACAAGCTAGAATGACATAAAATTTTTAAAACTTTAGACTAGGCCATAAACAAGCTTAAATAAAACTTAATGAAAAATCAAATTAGCTAACCTAACCTAAATAAAGCAGATACAAAAAGCATTTAAGCTCAATTAAACAAGATTAAACACCAACAGTACTAACAACAGTACTAACGGTTATAACTTACCATACTAACTTTGTAGTTAGTACAGCTAGGGATTAAAGTTAGTACTGTTAGCTTAAGGTTAGTACTGCTAGGCTAATAAGACACAAAGACACAAGAAATAAACAAATAAGCTAAAACAGAAAATCCCTAACCTTAATAAGCCTTAGTAACAGGAATAAGGCAACTAAAATAAACAAAGTAATGATAAATAAGCTAAAAACTAAAACTGATAAACTCTTAAAATTAAATTTAAAAAGGGCAAATAAGTTCTACTGAAGACAGTAAACTAAAATAGGCTTAATCTACTTTAAAAAGCTAAAGAAATCTTAAATAAGTTGAAATAATAAGCTGATAAGCTAAAATGCCCACCAGTACTAACAGTTTTAACTGACAGTACTAATATGAGTTAGTACTGGTATCTGAGTTAGTACTTGCTTACCTTTGAAATCCAAGAAATGAAACTAGCATACTAACTTGGAGTATGTAATGGAAGTTTAAGGTTAATCCTGCTATCCAAAAGTGAACTAGCAGTAATTAACTTTTAAGAACCAGATTTAAACAAGTGAACTATCATACTAAGTAAGAAAGTAAATCAAACACTTTCAACTAGCCAAAAGCAAATAAGCACTTAAAACTTTCTGCAAAAATAAGAACAATAAGGAAAAAGAAAACTTACAACACCCTTGCTCCAAGAACAGGGTCAAACAGCAGAATCTACAAGCTCTAGCTTGTTATAAAACCAGCTAGTTAAGTCCATAACCCCTCCAGAATTGGCTTATCATCCATACCAAAGTCTGTTGGTATATTAGGAGAGTGATATTTGTGATTTTCTCCTTAACCAACTTAACTTTTTCTCTTACTTAATGAAAACACTTATAGAGTAAGCGGGTGAGATGATTATAAACACAAAACATTATATTAGAAACTTAACACTGGTATTGTAAATTGACTTAAAAACTTCAAACTTACATTAAAACTTGGAAATGTTACAAAGCTGAAAGTAAAAGCTGTAAGTGACTTTGAAATTTAAGCTTAAGATTAAAAATTAATTAGTTGCTAAGAAAACTAAAAACTAATGCCTCAAAGGCCTTACAAAAAGCTCTATTTACAGCCAAACTTCATCTTGCAGCTTGTGCTTCTTTGGAGAGATAAAAACAAGTGTGCTTGTTGTGTGAGGAGAGATTAAAGCAAATCCCAGCCTTTGATTTCTTTTGAGCTTCTTTGGAGACCATCTTAGCCATCGAAATGTTTTTGGGAAAGGTTAGGGATTGCCAACATGGACTTTATACAACTGGGGGGTTAGTAGGGTGGATGAAATGATTTTGGCTAGGGACAGAGATGGTTTTGCAGGAAGAAGTATTAGGCGACCATACAAGAGTTTTCCTGGTATGTTGGGCGGGAAAAAAGACTTTTTTGGGGAGTAGGCATAAAGTCCCCTTAAAGTTATAAAACCTTATAAATCAATCTCTAACCTTCTTTGCAATTTTAGCCCTTGTCTTTCTCTTTTGCAATACAACTTAAGGTTTTGGCAGTTTTGGCCCCTCAAGTTGTATTTTCTTTACTTGGCTTGACTTTTGACTTTGCCCTTTTCAACCTCCATGGCGTTGGATTCGCTTGCCTTTGGCTTTCTTTTCTCCTATTTCCTTGAATATCCGGTTCATGCACAATACAACAGCAAAACAACAAATACAAATATTATTTTTGTTACGTTTTTTTAGTCATTTAGTTTCGCTTAATATGAAAAAATGGTATGTGTAATTGAAAACACCTATCAAACTTCATCAATAGTTAGCGACACTGACTTCTTCCATAATGTCTGTGAACTACTGCCTTCGTTGGAATTTTTCAATCATCGACTGAAAGCATAAGAGTCATCCCAAAAATCAAAATCATCAGTCTTTGCACTGAATTCTTGAAGTTGATGAGCTTGTCCTCTTAGAAAAACTTATCCAGATATGACTCTCCAGAACACATAAGCGTCATACTCCGATTCCTTTCTGCCATGCTTTGCACTATTCTCCCCCTCAGGATGAGCATCATCATGAGGATCGTCCTGATCTCTTGGGCAAACGGCAAGAGTTCTACATGTAGTTTGTAGTACCGTATTTCTTTTAAACTTCATCTGGAGAGCCAACCATATTGCTATGTCTTGTTGTTGTAATTAAGGATAAACTTTCATAGCAAGATATAGTTGATATTGTTGATCTAGAAAAGAGGATGTTTGTGATTGAGCCGGATGAACATGAAGAATATGTCCAAACATATACTTCGAACGGATGCATCAACCTTGAGAATGGATGAACATGTAATTGCATTCATCAATGTGTGTCTTAATTTGAGCCTTAAATAATTCCACGTACCTAGCAAAAATAGCTTTACAATAAACCTTTACGTCTCTTCTTAGCCTTTTGCCTCTCCAAACAACCCTTCCACAACATACACTGAACTTTGATTTGAACTTGTTCAGGAACTTGCTGCATAACTTGCTTCTTAACGTGTTTCTCAATGTCTCAACCATTACATCATGAAGATTATCAGCAAGTGTATCGAATGACTTTCTTGGCATGAACCTTGCCTGTAGATGTGCAAACAAGTAACCATACCCTTTATTTAATAAACTGGTTTAGTCGATTGTTAGTAATTCCTTGTAACTTGTGAAAGAAGCTCTTGTATTGTTTGAAGCGAGTATGTTTTGTCTTGAACAATGATAGAAGTCAATTTGTTTTAGATAACTTTTTGTGAGATAAACTTGATGATGTATGTTAGTATAGGGAGAATCCTGCAGTTTGCCTAGAGTTTCCCTCTCAGTATCCGAAGATACGAGAAGTAGTATATCCTATGAGATCTAATTGGTGTGGGATTGGTGGAATTCCTAGTCTCCTCTACATTCTTCCCTTTCTCCATATCTTTAATGTCATACACCTCAATAAGTTAATTCTTACATCTTCAGTCAGGTTACATTCACTGGTATAATAACGTTTAGAATATCCACCGCTCGCTGGAGTCTCCTGATGTAAACTCCACCTAAATCATGTTTACCTGAGTAATCTCCACTTCTTTTTCTTTAGCAATCTCCACCTCTGGACTTTACTTATCACTCCAGGGCTCTATCCTAGTGCCGGGAATATTTGATTCATCATTCCTATGGATTGAACTATCATCAACAATATTCTCTTGTTCATCCACCATCTTTTCAATTCTTAGATGCCAAGTGCTCATCAACCAGTGCAACAGTCTCCTCTTGCTTCACTGCTCCATAACGAATTTTCAGCTCAGCAAGATTAACTTGTCATGTATCTCATAAAATCAACTCATCTGGCTTTGGTCAACAAGTTGGTAATTGGAGCTGGTGTGTAAGGACCGTGTGATCCTCCTTTCAGAAGACAAAGATGAATCACAGTTGATCGTCTTGGAGCACTTGACTCTGCGGCTTCCTTATCAGGGTTAGGGGTACCGTAGGGCGCTAGTTGTCCTATTGCGTCCTCTGTGGGTAACTCAGTCGGCTGTGACTGAGTCATAAGGAACATCTATCACCAACACATCCACATACATCCTTAATGCTCCAATTTGCTTCATTTCATCATGATCATCCAAGCGGGTATCTGCATTCTAACTTGTTTTTTGTGTCTCCTGAGTTAAAAATTTTATTCTTCATGATAATCATCATCTTGCAAGTTGTGATATATGTCCTCAGCACTACTGAGATGTCAGGAAAGAATAGTCCCATGTTGAGACTGACAATGATCTTAGTAATCCTTAGATAACGAATCGTAAGAATGTTGGATGATGAAACGAATAGTAAAGTCCTTCCCCATAGTAAACTCTGCATCATCCACATGAATGTTGTTGACAAAAGCAATATAACATTTGCTATTATCTGCAACGGCGGTTGGTCCCATCCAGTGACACGTGTTGTTAAGCATTTGGAGAATATTTTGCATAACGTTTGCCATGGCTGCAGAAGACCAGTAGTCTTGAAATTCGATTGTGTCTTTAACTCCATTGTAAATCCCAATACTTGCTTGTAGAATGGAACCATGTCAGAAAATGATGGTGGTGGCACGCTGAATATTATTGTTGCATTTGCTTGAGGAAGATGAAAGATTTGTCAGAAGTCATCCAGTGTAAGAAGAGTTCTCTTTTTCTTGTCAAGCATAAATGTGAGCCTATACTTTGATCCGTCTTCCTTCAAAGTATGCCAGAACTATGCCATATATATCCATGGTACATAGAAAGAAGCAGCAATATTGAATCGTAATGGATGATTCTTGATAATATTCGTCAGTATTTTGCTTTCGGGTGGACATTGCACTTGTTCAAGATCAACCTTCTTGTTGGCATCCATAAGATCATATCGTTTGTTTAGAGGACACGGTTCGTCTGGATGAACATTAGCTGCATGTTGTTGTTGTGCCATGATGATTACTGAATGAATAAAATTAAGAGGTTAGATAACAAATAATTCATTTGACATTTTTGTCTTTTTCCACTCTGTCTGTTTTATATGTTCTGGCAATTCTTTTTGAACATATTTTTGATCAGTTTCTTTCTCATGTGCTCGTTCTTGCTTTTTCTAGCACATGCCATACGCTTTATTCGAATTTTTCTTTTGATTTTTCATTTTGTGTGTTCTGGCAATTCTTTTTCGAACACACATTTGATTTGCTTTTTCGCGTATGGATTTAGCTCTCTCTGTCTGTTTTTAGAATATCCTCACCAGAAATTCTTTGTGACATGATACTCTTTCAAGAATGATGAAGATGTCTCTTTTGATTTTGAATCAAGACTCTTTTGTGAAAAATGAAAGAGAAATCATACAACTTCTTAAAACCGTTTTTGTGAAAGAGTATCATTTTGACACCATAACAGATTTTGAGAACGTTTCCAGAAATCTTTTTGACAAAAACTTTCTTTATAATGATAATCATAGAATCACAAATCCACAATTGAATGGTCACTAAGTCACTCACTCCTCATTCTGTTCATTGCAGAAAATGGCCGAAACCGGACATGACTTAGACCACTTAAACAATTGAGACTTGGATTTTCTGATTCAAGTTATAAAAACTTTTCACTTTCATTTTTGACATGAATTCATAATCAATGAACAGACAAACACTCTATTCAATAATCTGACATGGTTCACTAAGTTACTCATACTATTCTGTTCATTGCAGGGAAAACGGTCAAAGCGGACATGACTTAGACCACTTTAAACAATTATGAATAGAATATTGACCATAGCTTAGAATTCATAAAAACGTGTTTCGTTATACACATCATGAGAACCAAGGGATCATTTTTTTCCAAATACATTCGGAAGTATTAAGCATCCAAAACAGCATTCATTTAACCACCAATATTACAATTTTTCTGATTTTTGAACTTTTTGGACCTTTGAATTTGACCTTCTTTTTATATTACCGCGTTTGAGTTTTGATGTTTACTGATTTAACAATAGAGATCAAGATGAAATCCATTTATTGAAACTAAATCGATCGTCTTAAGGGTTTATTATCATTATTCAGACTCCAAAAATTAAAAAACCAAATCTAACTCGATAAACATCACACCCATCCGAGTTTCTATATCAGCATCGAGTTTATGATCTTAGACCTTTTCTAAGTTATTTTTCATCTATTTCCACATAATCATTGTTTATTTTCGCCATGAATTGCAAACCAGTTATCATAAACTTGATAAAGCACAAACTCGGTAACCCCTAAATCATACCGAGTTTAAACTCGATAATGCTAACACATCTAATATCTGTTTCACAATTCATGCCAACTTACGTTTGAGAAAGAAAAACGTTTGTAATCGTTGTAATGAACTCAAAAGGCTTTCGTTGATTTTCTGCTCAAACTCGATAAGAGGACTCGTTGAAAGAAAAGTTAAAATGAAACTCATTTCTTCCTTTTATAGTGATCGAATATCAAGTTTTTAAGAAATGACACTTTTAGCCCCTGCAGTTTTCATTTTCAATTTGACTCATTTATTTTCTGAATTTTGATTAAAAATTTTCAAAAAAACTCCCCCTTGAATAATGATGACTTTTCAAAAATTGACCAATGCTATAAAAAACTCCCCTTTGGAATGAAATCATACTAAGCACATAGTCCGAAAATAAAGATGTTTGAGTGTAAAATTAAAACTCCCCTTGAAAATATAGCATTTTTCAAATTCAGTTTATTTGAGAGATCATTGTTTTTATTTTATTTCCGAAATGATGTATATGAATGAAAATTTTCCAATCATGTGATCATTAAATTATGTTTTTTTAATATGAAAAATCTTTTTGAATTTTTGTATTTTTCAATTTTTTTTTTGTTTTTGAAAAATGTATTTACATGTTTTTTGATGTATGATCTTTTCAAGAAGATGACTTTGTCAGGCTTTCCAACTGTGTTGGAGTCATACATCTCATACCAATGCGATGAACTAGATACTCAAAGTGTTCTTTTGGAAGAGCTTTAGTAAATAGATCCGCAAGTTGGTATTCTGTCCCGACAAAGTAAAGTTCCACGGTACCCTTCTCAACATGTTCTTTAATAAAATGATACCGGATGTCTATATGTTTTGTCTTGGAATGCTGAACTGGGTTGCATGAGATAGCAATGGCACTTTTGGAATCATAATACAACGAAATCTGGTTGTACTTGTAGCCATAGTCAAGCAGTTGTGTACGCATCCAAATAACTTGTGCATAGCATGCAGACAAGGAAATATATTCAGCCTCAACAGTAGACATCGCGGTATAATCTTGTTTCTTTGAACTCCAACTCACGAGCTTTCCACCTTGAAATTGCAATCTTCCTGATGTACTTTTACAATCATCTTTACATCCTGCATGGTCCGCATCTGAATATGCAATTAGTTCAAATCCGAAATCCTTCGGATACCATAATCCCATGTTATAAGATTGTCTTAGGTACCGAAAGATCCGTTTAACCTCTTTGAGGTGTTTGACCATAGGACGTGCTTGATAACGAGCACATACAAATGTAGCAAAAGCAATGTCTGGACGACTGACTGTTAGATACATAAGCCCTCCTATCATGCGACAATAAGTCATTTGATTAGTAGGAGTGCCTTGTAAATCAACATCCAGCCTCTTAGTTGCCATAGGTGTGTTCATAGAGACACACTCATCCAGACCATGTTTCTTTAACAATTCAATCGCGTATTATGACTGACTTATGAATATGCCACGGGGAGATTGATGAACTTGAAGTCTAAGAAAGAACTTTAGTTCACCCATCATTGACATTTCAAAATTATTTTTCATTAGGTTTGCAAAACGTTTTGAAAAATCTGGATTTGTTGATCCAAAAATAATGTCGTCAACATAAACTTGAACAAGTAATATGTCTCCCCCGTGACGTCGTGTGAATAAAGTCGGGTCAATAATACCTTTAGTGAAACCATGTTCAATTAGAAAAGAAGACAATTTGTCATACCATGCACGAGGTGCTTGCTTAAGACCGTATAGAGCTTTTTTCAACCTGTAGACGTGATCTGGGAATTCTGAATCAATAAACCCTTCAGGTTGGCTGACATAAACTTCTTCTTTCAAAGGACCATTGAGAAAAGCCGTTTTAACATCCATTTGAAAGATAGTGATATTCTTATGAGCAGCATAAGCAATAAACATCCGAACGGCCTCAAGACGAGCAACAGGAGCAAATGACTCTTCAAAATCAATGCCTTCTTCCTGCCTGTATCCTTTTGCCACAAGACGAGTTTTGTTTCGAACCACAATATTTTCAGCATCACACTTATTCTTTCAGAGCCATTTGAGAGTAATAATATTCTTTCTTTCTGGTCGTGGAACGAGTTCCCAAACTTGAAGTCTCTCAAATTGATTCAACTCATTTGCATGGACTCAATCCAACTTAATCTGCCATAGCTTCTTTGATATTCTTTGGTTCAATAGTGCTGACGGTTAATACATACATGCATACCTCAGAATCTGTGTGTAGCCGTTGGCGAGTCATGACAGGTTTGGATGGGTCACCAATAACTTGGTCTAGAGGATGATCATTTATCCAAATGTGAGTTAAGGGTTGTACTTGGTGGAAATTCTGCACATTTGATGGTTCTAGAGCTGTTGTTGATGACTCAATTTCCTCATGACTTGGAGGATTATATGAAACAAACTGTGAATTGCCATCAAACTCTGTAGAATCTTCTTGATTGAAGTCATCAACCTCAGTTAAAGAGATTGGAAAGGTTTGTTCATCAGATATAGTCACAATAGGAGGAGCCTCACGTTCGTCAACAATAATTGAAGATGTAGAAGACGAGTCTTCATAAATTTGAGTCGATTGTGCAACGGAATTGATGGGTGTTTCAGAAGACTTTGTCTCAAAATATTCTTCAAACATTGGACCGAACAAATTATCCAAATCTTCTTTAGATGGATTATTCATTTCTTCTGCTGATGAATTATGATTTATGAATCGTTGAAGCTCAGGTTCTAAACAATCGTGTTCAGAAGCCATAGCTGTGAGCTTATCAAACTTGACATTTATGGTTTCCATAATCTTTTTAGTGCGTCTGTTATAGATTTGAAACCCTCTTGATGTTTCCGAATAACCAATAAAGACCCAATGTCTGCTTTTGGTTTCATTTTTCCAAGATTAGCTCGTTCATTTGTTGGATAACACAATGAACCAAACATATGAAAATATTCAACATTCAGCTTTCTGCCACGTAATAACTCATAAGGTGTTTTGTTATGTCGTGTATGAATGATTGACCGATTTTGAGTAAAACAAGCGGTAGCCACTGCTTCAGCCCAAAGAAATTCAGGTAAGCGAGAAAAGATAAGCATTGTACGAGCAACTTCAACAAGAGTTCGATTACGTCTTTCAACTACTCCATTTTGCTGAGGCATTCGAGTAGTTGAAAATTGTTGAATGATGCCTAACTTTTCATAATGAGCTTTAAGAGTTGCATTTTTGAATTCAGTACCATTGTCTGTACGAATCTTGCAAACTTTAGCTTTATAATTCAGTTAAGCTTGAGCAATGAATTTCTTTATAATCTCTGGAGTTTCATCTTTTGAATGAAGAAAGTAAACCCATGTATATCAAGAATAATCATCCACGATCACAAGAATATACTTCTTTCCATTAATTGAAGCTACTCGCATTAGACCGCATAAATCCATATGAAGTAATTCCAATTTGGAGTAATCACTTGGAACTAATTTGAGTAGATGAGAAGCTTTCTTTCTTTTTCCTCTTTCACAAGCAGAACAAAGGTGATCTTTTCCATATTTAAACTTTGGAAGACCATCAACTAATTCAAGTCTGGTAAGATCGTTTATGGTGCCGAAATTAAGATGTGATAGTCTGCGATGCCATAACCATGACTTTGTCGAAGTTGCCTTAGACATTAGACAAACGGGTGAAGAAGCAGCCATGTTAGAAATGGAGATAGTATATAAATCTGATTCGCGACCGCCTGTAAGCAAATCATCTCCTTCCAGATTACGCACATAACAATTCTTTGAACGAAAAGCCACTTCTAAATCGCCATCACAAAATTGTCCAACGCTAAAGAGATTATGTCCAAGACCTTCAACATAATATACATGACAAATAGTGATATTGCCCTGTATATAATCACCATAGCCTGTGATTGCTGCAAAATTATCATTTCCAAAGCGAACGGTGCCTATGAATTTCTCAATGAAATTTTTTAGCAGTGATTGATCACCCGTCATATGCTTTGAACAACCACTATCAACAATCCACAAAACAATATGAACTACCTGCAACACAAGAAGAAACAGCACATGGACAAGTGGGCAATTTGACTACCCATTTTTTAACAGAGACCGATTATTTTTCAGATGAATGACTATTCTGACCATTCGGTTTTGTGTTAACAGGAGACCAAACAACATTTGGTTTTGATTCAAACCATTTTTTCCGGATTCGACTAGTTCGAATCTTGTTCTTCATGTATGTGCTTAAAGACTTATCTTGTAAATTTCTATTCTTTGTACTAGAAACTTTATCGTTAGCTTTTGAGGTACTTCCGACATCAATCTTAGGTATGGAGACTACCTAAGTAGTATCTAAAGACTTAAATAGTGCCAAATCCTTAGAAAACCTAGTCTTGTGAACTACATAAGTAGTATCATAAGATTTTGGTGTTCTAGATTTAGTGGATAAGGTTCTATGAACATTCGAATGCACATTCAATTTATAATTTGCAAAACAGTTATCATGGCATGGAATAAGCACATTTTGCATACAAGAAACACATAACAAAGTTTTTGCTTTAGAAGCGTTTGCAACATCAACATCAATTACATTCTCTTTGTTTGAGATAACATTTTCAGATGTGATATCTGTTTGCTTATTTTTTCTAACGTAAACTGCTACTTTCTTTGCTGGCTTCTTAGAGTTAGCTAAGATACTATTCTTGACATGTGAATCTCTATTCATTGGTTTTCTAACACTAGATGCAATATTTATTCCTGTAGAAGATAAATCATGCTTAGCCTCGTTTGTTTGTGATTCATGTGTTGTGACAACTTTGTACATTCCAGGTGCTATGACATTTTTGTTTGAATTTACCCCTCTTTGTTTGGCAGGTGAAGTCTGTAAAGTGACTGGTTTTGACACGACATGGTTTTCTTCTGATTTTTGAACATCCGTTTTCTTTTGAATAACATGTTTGTGTAATGGTGTGACACAAAGAAGAGGTTGAGAACCATTTGTCTTGTCAAACTTAGTATTTACAGACTTACCTTTTTCAACATTTATCAGTCTAGTTTTTAACTCAGATATAGTAAACAAAAGATTCTGATTCTCAGCACGAATAGCACCATATGCATATGTTTTCTCAGAGACATGAGCAATTAATTCATCCATTTCCGTTTGAGTTTGAGACCGTGTCTTTTTTATTGAATTAAAAAGCTTTTGATATTCTAATTTGACATTGTCATGTTCTTTTATCAAAGATTGCATCGTAAAATCCAAAGATACGTTCTCATCTTCAAGTTTTTCCATTTTTGAAATCCAAGAATAATCAAGTGGATTTTTGTTTTTATTCTTAAAACTTGAATCCCATTTATGTTTTTCTTTTTCATGTTGTAACTTTAATTCAAAATCAACACTTTGCTTTTCACACATTTGAACATCTTTTTTAAGAATTTTTACTCTTGCTTGCAAACCCTCTTGAATCTCGATGGATTTCTTTTTAAGTTATTCAATTTCAGCATGGAGTGAATTGTCTACACATTCATGATTTAACAACACACTTAATTCAACTTCATACTTGAGAGATACTTCCAAAATTTGATCTTTCAAAAAATCATTTTGTTTCTCTAGTTCACAAAGTTCACTTTTTGTAGACTCAAAAACATCTTTCATCTCTTTTACATCCCTCTGAAATAGTGTCTTAAATAATTCAAAATAGAACTGCAACTCGTTAACAATTGGTTTGAGTTGATCTTGACAAAAATCATTGAGTTGTATTTCTTCAGGTGATGTATAAAAAATGCTTGCTCTTTTATAGTTCTTTTGAATTAATTCAGACAACTTTTAAAAACCATTTTTATTTTATCTAATTCAATGATCAAAGGTGACTCACTTGGCATTGATGCTGGAATAGAAAGAGTTGCATTTGAATTCTTGTCAGAAGGAATAAAAGAAGATGGAAAATATTTTTGCTCAGCAGAAAGCTCTTTTTAAGGAACAAAGTCTTTATAGAGAGCATTTATTTGTGCATAATCAATTGACTAACAATTCTGTTTATTTGCAACAACAATTGGATCATTCTTTTTTCGTACACTTTTTGTTGACTTCTGGAAGCATCATCAAGAGTGTCCTCAGTATCTCTAACATGCAAAGAAATCTCTGAATTACCTAAACTAGAGGCAAGATATAACTTTGGACATTGAAAAACTGCTTGCCTGAGTGTATAAGGATTCAGATACCTCAAACCATGTTTTAATTGTTGATCATACACAGACAATGGCTTTGGTCCATGCATAAACATTCCTTGTAATGAATTGCCAAGTTTCAAAACTAAATCAACATTCTTTTTCAGTTTGATCTCAAGATCTAGAACAGTGTCATGATATCTATCCTCATTTTCACTCATTTGCCTTTTTAAAATTGAATGAGTCTTTTGAAGTTCCTCATTTTGCCGTTTGTAATCTTTGACATCTAAATCCAATTCATTTCGTTGTTTTCTAGATCTCGAATGATATCTTGATCACGAACAAATTAAGACTGAGCTTGTTGACTAAAATGTTTTGCTCGTTTATCAGCCTCAAGAAATTCGCTGAGATAATTATTATTCGCGTTTATGTTTTCCAAAACCCAAACCCTTTCCTTATACAACTCAAGCTGACTAGTCAAATTTGTGTTTTGTTTTTAAACTTTTTGAGCAAATATTTGTTTTTTTCAACTTCCTGATATGCATTTCTAGCTAATTGCTCTAACGCACATTGATCAGGAACATGTGTATCTTTTTTAGTACTGCCACTATTAACATTCCCATTGGGTGAATCAAATATAATATCACTATCAATTTGATCATCACTAATGGTACTGTTAATAATTTTAGTATGAGTTGGATACATTTATTCTTTATTTTCATTGTTGGATGAAGATTGTACCTCACTTATAAATGCAGAATCATAGCTTGGCTCAACATCAGAAGTGTTATCAACTGGTTGAATTCTGGCCATTAAGCATATGTTTGCACTGAGTTCTTCAATTTCTTCCATCCTTGAAGCATCATCAAAGAGAAAATCATTCTGCTCATTGGTAAGAATTACTCCAGCTTCATCCTTTTTTGCCAGCAACATTTGTTCCATGAAGTATTTTGAGTCTCTAACTCTTGGCTCTGGACAATTCCTAGCATAATGTCCTTTTCCATTACAGTTGTAGCATTGAATAGTTAAAGTGTTTCCTGAAGTCGAGGTTCAAAGAGTCCTTTGAACATTTCCGGTCTCATTTGGAGCATTCGACCCCTCTATGATTTCTTCCTGAACATAAGCTCGTCTATTATTTCTTCCAACATTACCAGAGTTCCTGCTTTGAATATTCACCCTGTCACCTTGAATGATTGCTTGGTTTCTGGTATTGGATGAAGTGCGAAGACGATTATTTGTTGGAGTAGAAAATTTTTGAGTAATGGCTTGAGGAAGTAACAACATTGCATATGCTAGAGGATCTTCAGAATTGGTGTGAACATCATCTTGCTGGTACTCATCTTCATAATCAACCACAGACATGGGATGTGTCACATAATCAACCACAGACGTATGTGCTACGAGAGCCAAAGGATCATGAGATTTTTCTAACTTCTTTGCTCTTGAGACATTAACCAGTTTCTCGAATTGCTAAAGGTAATCCAAAAAGATCATCAAACGTATCCACTGTCAAACATTTAACAAGACGAACTTGGTTAACATATTTCAACCATTCCGGTTGCAAGCTATTCAGAAACTTTGTGTTAATTGTAACAATTGGAAAATGCATGTCATTTCTTTCCAAATCATTCATTAACTGAGCAAAACTAATATAAACAAAAACAAGTTCTTCCCCTGGTTCAGCAACAAACTGATCAAATTCGTTTGTAAAACGAGTTTCTCTATCAACTTTGTTTTGTATAGTTCCCCTCATAAGACGTTCAACTCTTTTCCACATGTCCTTGGCCGAAGTGCAAGCATCCACAGAATTATAAATGTCATTTGGAATAGAAAGAAGAATCAGATTCATGAGCTCCATCTCAGCATCATAATGCAATAATGCATCTCCTTGTAAATCCTCAGCAGTTTGCAATTTCGGAACTGTCGAATTGTTAGGAATGAACATTTCAAACTGATAAGGACCTTCATCAAGCGCTTTGTTAAGCCACTTTCGGTTTTCCCTCTTTCGATTTATATATCGTCTAAATCTACTTGCCCACGGTATATAACTACCCCTTTCAAGCATGGGAGGCCTAGTCTCAGAACCGGCATCAGCAAGGGATTGTTGATATGTTTTGGATGTTGACATTTCGTATGATTCAAAGATTGGATCTTTGTAGACGAAAATGAGTGATATTTGTGAGAAGATTTCCAAACTCGGTAGCAATTATCAAATTCGGACAACACTGTTCTCGGATAACAAGTAGTCTGAAACTCGGTACACTTCTCGGACAGAACTAAAACTCGGACAAAGAATACTAACAAACTCGGTACTCTTAAAACGTATTAAACTCGGAAATGCTATGAACCAGAAATCGATTATTTTGTTTCAGTCAAAAGATCGATTATATCAAACTCGATAGAACCGAGTTTTGAAAAATTCGTTGATTAAGAATTATCAATAACCACAAACTCGATAGAACCGAATTTTATGATGACTGAATAATCCAAAACACATATAACGTCAAATTCGATAGAACCGAATTTGAATTCCGAGTTTTAGAAATTGACGAATTTGTTTTCAAAATCCCAATTCACGATAAAACCGTGAATTTGTGATGTTTTAACACTTTGTAAGCTTATTTCCGAGAGTAAAACTAGTAAATCCTTATTCACACTTTTCGATAAAACCAAAAATGTGTGAAAACGTATAAAACTCGATATGCAACCGAGTTTTATCAATAAACTCCTAATATACGTTTTCGATAGAACCGAAAATGCGTATATATCTATTACAACACTTTTCAATCGAGAGTAAACTAATAGTAAACCACTACCGAGAATACTAAACCCCTACCGAGAATACTAAACCACTTTCGAGAATGCTGAAACACTTCCGAGAATACGTCACCGAATTCAGTAGAACACTCGATCACGTCCAAATACTCGAAATAACTGCCAAAACACAACTCGAAAGCTCAAAAATCTCAACCGAATTCACCGAATGTCATTTTGAGGTTCTCGGACGTGTAAAAAACTCACAAATCGAATCACTCTAATTCTCTAATGGCGTATGATACCACTTGTTAGGTCTTGTTTATCTTGAATCATACATAATCAACCATGAAAGCTTGGAGAGAATAGTAGAGGATGACAAGTATTCAAATTTCAAATGTTATTAAAATGGAGGGAAAAAGGAAAAGTTTATTACAAGGCATCACCTTCTAATGATGATTAGAAGGGGTATTTATAGGAGAAGGAAGGAGGCTTCTCTTCCTTTATTTTTCTAATGTTTCACTTCTAGTCCCTATTCTTTAGCAATTATGTTATTTCTTATTTTTAGCATAATATACCTTATTACAAACTACTTTATTTTAAACAAAATAAAGACTAATAACTAAATCACATAATCGACACAAAGGAGTGAAGCGAAGTGTGGGAGGGGAGTAAGGAGAGGAGAGAGGGACGGAACGGACCGAAGGAGAGAGGCCCAGGGAGGAAGAGGCGGAAGAAAGGCAAGGGAGGAAGGCGAAAGGGCGGAGGAGAAAACGGACCAGGAGCGGCCAAAGAACGGCGGGGGCTGAAGGCCCGCCCTGATCCCATTCCTATTCTCTTTCCTTCCGTTTACTTTTTTCTTCCCCCCTTTATTTTTTTTTTTATCCTTAAATCATTAATATCAAATCATGGAAGCTTAGAGAGAATAGTGTAGAGGTGTAAAATATTTTAATTTCAAAAATGTTATAATGAAGGGAGAAAGGGAAAAATGTTTATTACAAAAGCATACCCTTATGATGATTAGAGGTGGTATTTACAGTGAGAAGGAAGGAGCCTTCCATTCCTTTATTTTTCACTTCTAGTCCCTAATCTTTGGTAATTATGCTATTTCTTTTTTTAGCATAATATACCTTATTACAAGCTACTTTATACTAAACAAAACAAAGACTATTAACTAAATATAACTAAACCACATAATCGACACTTTTTATAAACCTAACATATATCATCATCAAGTTCATCAAAATCACTATCTTGAAACATTGGCTTTGTCTTGTCACCTGTCCTCCCCTGTTTTGATGCATCCTCCTCATCCAAATCATCATTAAAAGACTCATCCTGCCTGTATATCCTCCTTTTTGGGTGTGAGATGCTTAACTTCCTCTTTCTTTCTAATTTCTTAACTCTTTTCTTTAGTTTGAGGATCTCCATAGCTTGTGCGTCCTTCTCTTTCTCTAAGTCAAGCACTTGTTTTGACAATTTTGTACACAGAGTTATCAATTCATCCAGTTTTAGCCTACCTTCATCACTTCCAGGTGTGTAACCTCCTGTGAGAGGTGAATCATGGGGTGTAGGTGGTATAGTGTCCATCAATTCAAAAGTATCCGCTCTCCCCTCGCTTTGCCCCCCTCCCTACCTTTACCGATGTGTGACCATTCAGGGAGAGGTGGTTTCATTAAGCATTGCCAAGCAATCTCTCAGACCTAGTTTAAAAATATCGTAAACGGCTCGCACTCCTACTCTATACCCTCGCGCGCCCGCGCCTCGCTGGCACCTAGGACTACCACTTGTATCCATTTCCCCCGAGAATGTACAATCATTAGGCAATTGCTCTCTGTGGTCTGAGTCCTAAGAATGTTATCATGTCCTGTGCTGCAACTAAGATAGCATCAGTGGTTGAAGCCTTTTCCCCAATGTCACCCCCCTTCCTTATGGTACAGCCTCATCTGCTCCAAGCTCGGTGGCACACTGTATGACGCTGTAACTCTCACGCGCGCTCCTCACGGCTCGCTACTTTCACGCACACTCTCGCGCGCGCGCGTGTATTCTTGTTTGTGTTTCTCTATATATGTAGGATGGAGGACAGATGGGATATTTGCTCAATGTGAGCTACAGTTTGAGGTTCATGAGGAAAATGTTGAAAGGTGTTTCAGTTTGAAGTGATCTTAGCTCGCGCTCAAGATGAGTGATAGTGAAAAACACGCTTTCGGTTGTGTAGTATAGAGGGTGCGCGCGCGCGCGGCGCTAGGGTTCAGGGGGTGGTTACTATAATCGTTCACCCTCAGGTGCTTGGTTTTTTTGCACAACATTGATTCATTGAGTGGAGTAACTTTTCTTCTAATATACCTTTTGCTTTGCCTTGCAATATTTGTGGATTATCTTTTTGTGGTTTGGCTGGCGGGGTGTCATATGGTTCTTTTATTTGGGGTGGGTTATTGAGCCGGTAGCACTCGGTATTCAAAAAAGGGTTGTAAAAAATCTTGGATAACATTTAAAAACTTCTTTGAATCCAAGTTCTTAACATACCATCAAAAATCAATTATAAAAATTAATTTCTTTGACCCTTTGCCACACATTGGATAATGCTGTTTCTGTGATAGCATATTTAGTTGATGAAATACTCTATCTCCCTGCCAGTTGATTTTGAATTATACAATTGCCACTGATGGGTTTGAATAGGAATATCATTGCGGAGTGAAGAATGAAAACTTTTTAAAAAGTAAGTTTTGTTGGTTTGTGTAAAGTTATTCATACCTATCAATGCAAGGGTTTTCCAAAATATAATCATTTTTGAGAGGAAAGTCCAATACCATATTTCCTCATCAAAAGAGAAGATCATTACTCACTGATGATTCTGATATTACTACTGCCTTGCCATCAACTATGGCATGTATTTGCTTCAATGGATTGACTGTTTTGGCCACCCCCCCCCCCCCCCCTCAGAGTTGGCAAGTGGCAGTATTCCAAAACTGTTCAATGTAAGAAGCATAGATAGTGGGACTTACAGTGAGAGCATAATTGATCGAACATGTAGAGAGGAAGTCCACTATCTGATGAAACTCTGCATTCTCATCACTCTTTTCCAAATAAGCTACCATATTGTGTTGATTCGCACACGAAAGTCATGAATTAGCCATTTTCTAGTATATAATTGGGTCTTCATTATGCGATTTGGGGTTGATGTATATGGTGTGTATGTAGAGAGTTCTTGTAGTGGTACTTTGTGATCGAGAATGGTTTTTATTAGTGTTTTGATGAAACCCACTTACGATAGAAATGGTTATTTGTTATGTTTCTCCCTTAGTTCTTTTGCCGTTATGGGTTTGTTCAGGTTGATTATATGCCTGAATGAGCAGTAGTAACGAACTGGACCCTTCAGTAATTTGTAACTTTTCGCCCTAGACAGCATTAAAGTTTTTCCTGCAGTACTAAGTGAGTGCAAGCGTACGATATTAAAATATATAACAAATTAAGTTACCAGTAGAAACCCAATACTAATCATCAATCTCATTGTCAAACCCGTGTAAACAACACTAACTAAGCCTAGCAGCATCAACTTTTGTACAAGCAGCACAAAGTTTCATCCAGCAGAATAAACTAAGCATAAGAGAGTAGTATGAGTACTAAGAGATATCTAACAGTATTAACTCTGTCTTTAATAATTATACAACAACATGCCTCTATTCATGACCAGCACACTAGAAAAGACTAGATAGACATGTAAGAATTCATGAGGATCCATATTTATGCATAACCCATGAATAAAAGTTAAGAACTGTTATCCAAACACATTAACCTCCCCTCAATCAATGCAGCTACAAATTAAGCATGCAAATGCTTGCCACCAAAAAGTTAAACCTGCTAACATCAAAAGCCTGTGTGAGAAGATCTGTAACATTATGGTCTATGTGAATCTTGATCACCTAAATTAACCTCTTCTCATAAGAATCTCTGATGAAATGGTGTCTAATCTCTATGTGCTTGGTTTTAGAGTAAAACACTGGATTATTCACAATACAAATGGTGCTTTCATTATTCAGGTAAAATCTTGTGTTCATTGAAGTTACATCCATAATCAAGCTTTGTTTTTGAATTCCATTGCACCTTGACCAACAACAATTAGCACAACAACTACTCTGCTTCAGTAGTAGAACTTGTACTACTGTCTATCTTTCTTTTACATTGCCATGAAATCAACCTCTTGCTAAGAAATTGACAACCTCCTATTGTGGATTTCCTGTCAAAGCTAGCTCCTGCATAATCACTATCAAAAAAAGCTTCCAAGTTAAATGGTGAATCTCTAGGATACCAAAGGCCTAATTTAGGTTAACCTTTTAAGTATTTAAAGATCATCTTCACAGCATGAAGATGTGACATTTTAGGAGTAACTTGGAACCTTGCACAAGCACAAATAGCAAACATTAAATCAGGCCTAGAAGCTGTTAAGTACATCAATGATCCAATCATTGATCTATATAAGTGAACATCTACATTCTCAGCTTCTTCATCCTTGATTAAGGCCTTGTTAGTCTCTATTAGAGTGCTTGTTGTCTTTACAGTAGCAAAATAAAACTTCTTCAATATTTCAGCTACATATTTATCTTGGCTAATGAAAATTCCATCCTCCTTCTGTTGTACTTGCAATCCTAAAAAGAAAGTGAGTTCCCCTATAGAACTCATCTGGAATCTCTTATGCATCAAACCTTTAAACTCATCACATAAAGACTTCTTTGTAGACCCAAAGATGATATCATCAACATACACCTGTACTAATAGGATATCACCTTTGTCCTTCTTGATGAACAAAGTCTTATCTATAGAGCCTCTTCTAAATCTATTTTCATTTAAGTAGGTAGACAAGGTCTCATACCAGGCTTTAGGAGCTTGATGTAGACCATATAAAGCTTTTTCTACCTTGTAAACTTTATCAGGGAACTATGGATCTTCAAAACCAGGAGGTTGGCAAATATATACCTTCTCTTCAATAGTACCATATAAAAAGGCACTCTTTACATCCATCTGGTACACAATAAACCTCATAAATGATGCATAGGCAAAAAATAACTTGGATTGCTTTATCTAGCAATTGAGAGCAAAAATACCTTAATCATAATCATAAGGCCGGCTTCTTGGGTGTTTGTACCTTGTGTATACCAGTCTTGCTTTGTTTTTTAATGACAATTACTCTTCATCATCTTTCTTATTTCTAAAGAACCATTTAGTTCCAATGGGCCTCCTTTCCTGTAGGAGATTAACTGTGTCCAAACCTTCTGAAGTTGAAAATTTTAGAGCTCCTCTTGGATTTCTTCTATCCAGCTTCGATCTTTTAAAGCTTTTGAATCACCATTCTTTGGTTCTTTTTGAGAAAGAAACAGGGCCAAATAAGCAATTTTGATTATGTTTGTGATTTAGTTTCCTCTGCTTATTTATGTAACACTCCATAAACATGTTCATCAGAAAATCATGGTATATTCCTTGTTTGAATAGCTGAATTTAAGTCTCCAATGATCTGGTCTTTAGGATGATCCTTGTCAATTATGATTGTACGAATAGGACTGACATTCATGGTTGTTTCCAAGTTGTTAAGGTCAACCTCTTCACCCACATCTTCATCATTATATGCACTATCAAAAATTCCAGTATCATCCATGGGAGTCACATTTGAAACAGGTGGAAGTGTAAATGCATTTTTGAACAGAGAAAATCTTTCAAATAGATGTTCATGTAAATAAGAATTAGAAATTTATGGTTCAGTGATTTATAATTTTCTTATTCAAATAAAGAGGCGTCCCAATTCATTTCAATAAGATAATTATAAATTAGCCTACTTAAGCATTGTCACAACAATGTACGAGATCAAAACAATGTTACGTTGAGAAGAATGAGTCTTATTGGCGGCATGATTCTTCAAAATCATAAAAAGTAACGAGAAGAATAATGAGACGTTAGTCAACCGCGTTCCAAAGGCAAGTGCCAAAAGACGGCACGATCCGAGGTGACAAGTTAAAGTCGTATTCCCATCAACTGGAAGACTTCAAAACGATGGATTACAAAATCACATATGCCATTCAAAAGCATAAGAAGAGTGTTCAAACTTGGATTCGAATGTTAAAATAACCAGTGGAATTGACAAACCATGCCAAATTTCAATATCATCACAAGGAAATAAAGTAAAGTCGTGTAAATGTTCGAAGTTAGTCGTAAGAGATCAAAAGGAAAGTAACCCATATGTATAGGTATCCTTATATAATACCAGTACAATGCTCAAGGCAGTAAATGAGAAATCAGGAAGTACATGATAATCAAAGTGATCAATATTTATATAACAGACCGATATAAGGTAAATAGTAAGACGTCATAAGATAGACATAAGAGGGCGAAATTATAGACAAGTGTTAAATACTCATTATCCATGTAATAGTAGTAGAAATGCAAAAGAGAGCTTATAAGGGATCAGAGAGCATGCACGCGCGGATATTGGATAACGGTGAAAAATTCTTAAATTTTTTCGAAAAACAGTTATAGTTCAAGTTTTGAAAACGACCTAGTTCGCTATATTTTGAGCTCTGATACCACTTTGTAACACCCCCAAAATCACAACGCAGCGGAATACCACTTGGGGTGCTACTTCATAGTTCATACACATAAGTTACAGAAAACGACCTCAAAAGAGACGTTTAATAAAATGTCACATTCGATTTAATAAAATATCAGAGTTACACAGGTCCCAATAATTTCCTTTTAATAAAAGTTACGAGCGTTCAAACATGACTCAATTGTATATTTAAAGATAAATGTTATCGAATGTGAAGAAAACCGAGTCTTTAAAGTTTTGATATCCGCGCGACTCGAATGCTCCAAATGCTCGGCTAGCTAAATAATAACCTGAGAAAATACATGCAAAAACGTCAACAATAATGTTGGTGAATTCATAGGTTTAAGTAAAAGCAGTGTTGAAATAATTCAAGTAATATTTCAGTAGAAAAAGTAGCGTTACAACATTTAAAAGTATTATTTCCGAAATTCAAGTAATGATTCAATAAATCAAGTAATGTTTAGAAGTGGACCACAAGATTTAAAGAGTGTATGGCAATATAATAAATACAAAGCCACACAAAAATGCGTTTACTACTGTCTAAGCTCATGTAACCGATGCACTAACTGAAATCAAGAATATGTACCTATCGTAGGTGTCCCCTCCAAGAACACCCAAGCAGCAATGAAAAGAATATGTACCCATCGTAGGTGTCCCCTCCAAGAACACCCGGACAGTAATAAAAAATAATATGTACCCATCGTAGGTGTCCCCTCCAAGAATACCCGGGCAGTAATGAAAATAATATGTACCCATCGTAGGTGTCCCCTCCAAGAACACCCGGGCAGTAATGAAAATAATATGTACCCATTGTAGGTGTCCCCTCCAAGAACACCCGGGAAGTAATGAAAATAATATGTACCCATCGTAGGTGTCCCCTCCAAGAACACCCAGGCAGTAATGAAAATAATATGTACCCATCGTAGGTGTCCCCTCCAAGAACACCCGGGCAGTAATGAAAATAATATGTACCCATCGTAGGTGTCCCCTCCAAGAACACCCGGACAGTAATGAAAATAATATGTACCCATCGTAGGTGTCCCCTCCAAGAACACCCGGGTAGTAATTAAAGTCATAGGTTAATGGTTACTTAGACAATAATATGATCTGGAATAGCATACAATTGAAAAACACTTGTGTCCAATGTAAAACAAGTAATGTGTTCAAAACTCTCAGTTTTCATTTATAAGAATTCAGTGATCTCAAATCATGTAGTAAGCAAATTAAGCTTTAGTAAAATTTGTCATGTAATGCTTAAGTAGAAGAAATTAATAAATTTGCTTAGTAAACGAACATGTATTCTCACCCCGAAAACAGTTTATGAAAAACCAGTAAAAGATAAAAGGTGGGGCTATGACTTACCGAGAAGCAATGAAGTATCGGATAAGAGAATCACAACGAGTGAACAACGATGACAACGATGCGAACATCATGATCAACAATGAAGAAACGAAGTCGAGAGATTCGAACCGCGACCTAAAATAATGGTGCGTGTATAAGAATATATTTATAAGAAAAATGCATAAAATGCACAAGCATGTAAAATATATTCCGTTATATATAAAAATCTTATTAGAATCCATGAGTGCGCCAAACATACTTATTTATACCCACTTAAATGATCCGCCTTAAGTTTAACTTTATTTTAACCCATTCCGACTAATATGAAATTTTTAATAGAAATTACCCATTTTGACCCGTTATCAAGATTAAGACATTTAGACACGAACGAAAGTAAACGACTAACTTATTAGTTGCAAATTCAGTTTTACTTATTATATTTTACACCAAATCGTTTGGTAAAACATTAGTCGACTAATCTTAAAAATTTCGTCATGTCGACTTTTATTATGTATTTCCTTAAATCTGACCCGTCCAAAAGGACCCGCTAAATCACATTTTCACGACTTGAACTCTAAAGCAATTTGATGTAAAACGACGTTTCAGACAACTTTTTAGTTTTAGCCGAGACCCGAAACCCAACAAAAAAGACCAAAATACCCCTGCAAGTTTCTGCAGAAAATTATTATAAAAACGCAGATTTGTGTTTGAGTTTTTGACCCGTTATAAGGCGTTTTTAAACTTAGATCGCCTCGCGAAAAGGTAAAACGGCATTTTGAACAACTTTTTAGTTTTACCCGAGACCCAAAACTCAACAGAAAATGACGAAAATGCCCCTTTATCAGGTCTGATGCAATTTAAATAAATAGAAAAACGCAGATTTTTACTCTAGCTTTTCGACCAATTATTACTCACTTTTAGACTTAGTAATCATGGAGAAAAAGTAAAACGGCCTTCCGAACAACTTTCATGTTTCGGCCGAAGGCCGAAACGCACCCGAAAGTGACGAAAATACCCTTTTAAAAATCTGACAGCAACTATTATTTCCCGAAAAGCTGAATTATTAGTAAAAA
>BQNB010018745.1:2527-18500 GCA_026074375.1 Tanacetum coccineum | reverse complement strand
TGCTTGGTGCCCCCGATTTAGAGTACTGCGAGGCTTCCTTAAAGTTGAGACGAGCTTTTACTGCCTTCAGCTTCTCTTGTTGCACTTTTTCTTGGTGCATCTTTTCAGCGAGGATTGGCAGTTACTGATTGTAGTTCTTATCACAAAATTCCCTAAGAGCTGCATCGAACGCGGGCTCATTTGGGTTTTCTTGTGATTTGTCTTTTCCTCTTCCCACCATGTTCCGCACATCGGACGTATTTGTGGTAGGAGAAGGACCAAAACGCGTGTTCATGGTGAGTATTTTAGGGAACATAGTTGCGTTCGGGTCTCACGGATGGCGCCAACTTGTTAGAACAATTTGTGTTATGGGTTGTATAGGTGGATCTGAAAGGTTATTTGGCTTGGCCCAAAAGCGAGATCTTGTACTAAATCAAGTAGTGAAGTGATTTCCTGCATAATAAAAGAGTAAACCGTTAGTCTTATCGTGGGGACGGACCCCACGATTAGACTCCGGCGTGAGAGTAAGTAAACATGTTTTGTCAAAGAATGTCAGAGCATATATGTGTGTAGTGTGGTCAGAAAATCGTACCTCATGGGGTGTCAGAATACCCCTATTTATAGGTGAGCCAAATATTAGGTTTTCCTAGTATTTCACTCATTTCTGTTATTAGGCCGAAGTGGGACCCTTATTAGATAAGGAACCGCTTGTAATCCTGTCATACGGACGCTAATTCCCTTCCGCGAACTCCTGCTGGTCCACGGAGGATTTGTCACGCCCGGCCTGCTTCTTCCGTGCCGCCCAATACGGAATTAGGCTTTTTCCGCGGAGAGTATTATTTGCTTGGTTGGGCCGGGGGCCCATTGTAATGATATGGCTCAAGGGATGGTATACCTATTATACGTCATCAAGTCCCCCCAGTCTAGTATTCCTATTGCGTGCGACTTTGTTGCATGCGGTAGGTATTACTAGACTTATGTTTTGTTACTTTCCCATGCTATTTTCTCCTTTTCTTCAAAACGAAACTACTTAGTCAGTCGCTTTGAGATCCCTATCACTATGCAGAAAGTGATCCCGTAGCATATTAAATCACCCATATTGCACATACAGGCACTACTATTTTTTGGAAACTAAAAAGATGTACTCACATAAGCAGGATCCAAAATTAGTAAGTTGTGTTGATTTGTCCCATTTGGTAAATGCTTCATTTGAATTCCAACTATAGTTCTTGAATGGCCATCATGCTGGAAATACAAGGGCCTATACTCAATAAGTTTCTATAAGATCAACGTGCCATTTGAAAAAGAGAAGCACAAGTTATATAAAAATCTAATTGACACTGACATACGCTTTTTGAGTGACGATGACCCGGTTGCCGCCTGAATTGGTGGTCATATTACTGTCAGAAAAGTAAGAGCGCACCCAATTGAAAAGAAGCTCTTGACCCTTAACTATTTCTCCTACATAGTTATTGTTGTTGCTGCTAGAGCTTGCATCATGAAGAGGTCTATTCAGATATCTATCAATTGGTCCAACAAGTTTGGGGGTTGACTTGCTAATTGATGTCCCAGTAGTTAAATCTACAATGTGGGCACGAAGACCAAAAGAACGGAAAAGTGCAGCGCACTCGGTGGAACCAATCCAAGCGCGTTTCCCAAATATGTTGCCATTAAAGTGATTTGAGCCAGTTGTATTAAATCCTTTGTCCCATGCAAATTCAAGCCATGTTTGGAGTGATGGGATGTCGGGGACGAACCCACATCCGCCAAACAGGAAAGGCCTGGCTTCGTGTCGCCTTTGGAAAAGCAAATGAGAAGTAAGCATTTGGATGTTGCGCCTGCCACAGCCCCAACCAAGATCTTGAAAGTCGATACTATGGAAATGATCAACGTAACCCGACAAAATACTAGTACTGCCACCAGGTTCGGTGCCGAGATAGTTTTTCAACAAGGTCGTGAGGTTGGTGTAGGTGGACCTGTACTGTAGGGAACAAGGAGGAATTCCCTTGGGATTGGATGGGAAAGTTCAAACCCCGTGAATTATTCGGAAAAAAAAAATCACAAATCATGGTTACCAAAAAAAAGACGAGAGCCTTTTCTTTTTTAATTTAAAGTTGCTATATGTTAGATTTTAACTTTTATTTGCCACTTAAATCATTTTAAACTTTAAGCGCCCGTTTGGTATGTAAGTGGGCTTAGATTTGAATTTGGATTTGATGTAGGTTTGAAAAAAAATAAAGAGAGAAATTTTTTTTTATTTAAAATAAATAAATGTTTTAAAGCTTATTCGGTTGAAATCTATCACTAAATTATTATACCCAAGTCTATCGCTAAAAAAACTTAACGATGTATTTCAAACAACTAAAAAATCCATCGCTATTGCGTCAGATTTCCGTCGCAACCGGTTGTAACCTAAGTTCGTCGCTAAATCCGTCTGTGTATGATTACATTTAACGATAGAAATGTGACAACTGCGTAATTTGTCTCTAATTTTGTTACTGATTTGTCACTACTTTTTCGCTAATTTATCAAAGCCAATTTTATAGCTAATCTATCTTTAATCTGCCGTCACTGTGAACCATTTCATATGAGACAGACAAATTCGGTCCGCTAATATTCCCGTATGCCTTGTCAATATTCTTAGTAGTGTAACTATGATGATGGTGATGTTTTAAAGGTGCTATTATAATTTTTAAAATGAGTTGTTACTATAATTCAAGTATTTGGTTAAAAAAAATTTAAACGAGATGTTACAAGTTTTTAGATGAGATGTATAAATATTGGGCTGTTACATGAGATATAATGGGCTATATGAATATTAGATGTGTTACAAGTATAACAAATTGAATTCTTGTTAAATTTCCGAATACATTTAATTTCTGTAATGTAACTTCTATTCACTTTTATGTATTATTTCATAGCAAAAGACAAATCTTTCTTTAATAAGCAATGTTTTCAAGATTCCATGCATTAAATTTTTCAACATTTCTTATTTTCGTTGTTTTTCAACTTTCAAGAGAATCATAAATTCTCTTTATAAGTAGTATAGATTAAAGGAATACTCCTTAAGTTTTTGAATTAAAAATACTTAAAAATAAAAATAATAATTGAAAGAATGTTTCTTAATAAGGAAATTTCATGCATACATCTAACATTACAAAAATCTTCACTTTAAACTTTTGCTTTACTAGATAAAAGATTGTTGAAAATTAATGGTCCAATAATCTCCCCTCATAATGTTCCTCCACTCCATTATAGTAATAGTAGTTACAAGACCAATTCATTAAGAGTCTTAAATCAAATTTAAAATCTCTACTACTTTATAAAGCATTTAGTCAAAATCTAAAAAGATATTTAAGTAAAAAACATTTCCTTTTTAGAAAAGTTCATACATACAGCAAACATTAAAAGTTTTTTTTAAGAAACGGGCCATTTAATTGTCTTTATGTAGTCCATTTCTTAACTGCCAGATTTATAACCGTCCACTTCAACAACCCATTTACTTTCAACCTTTGTAACAGCCTTTCCATTTTGTAACATCAAATCTTATGAGGTATAAATACCGACAAACACATACACACATTTGATATAATTTCTCAATCTAAAAATACATGCTACTAAGATCATCCTAATTCTCTTATAATTTTTAAAACAAACACTTTCACCTCACCTATCCCAGTCGCTTCTACCAACACCTTTGCCACCTCTTTCGCCGTCACCACTTCGACCGCCACTACCAGCCGCAACCATTACAGGTTTATTGTGTGTTGGTGGTAGATTTAGTGATCTTGGTGTTAGATCTTGTGTTTTTGGTGGTTTTAGTTGTAGATGTTTTCAGGGATTGGTTGTTTCATTGCTAAAACTTGATATGTGGTCTGGTATTCTTGGTTGAGCTTGGTTTCGATGGTTTTGATGGTTCGTTTTGCAAGTTTACTTATTATAAAGTCTTATGTCTTTTTGATGTTTTTCAACCCATCTGTACTATCTCTATCTCTACTACTTTATAGCCAATTTTAAAATTAGAAGTCTTAAAATTTTTAAGTAAAAAACATTTATCGTTTGGGAAAGTTATAAAACTATTAAGAAATGTTCATCATACATATTTAAAAGCCTTTAAAATCTTAAAAAACAGCCCATTTAATGCAGTCAATTTCAATGTATACATTTTTTTTCAATATTGAGCCAATAATAACCTATTTAAAAGGTCATTCATAGAGTTTATGATATAGTAAATGTATACGGTCAATAACAACCCATGAAAGTTGTTACATTAAAGGAAAATAAATACCTTTATTTATGTGTTTGTAACCGTTTCAACATTTTGTGGGTTTGTAGTTAAAGGCAGATCATGTAAATGTTAAAAAAATAGTTTAATTACAAGACTTAATGTTAGATTTTTGTGCTTTTATTGTTATGTATTTTTTGATAATGCATTTAATTTTTTGTTAAAGAGGGTTTTGATATAATGTTAAACATTTTAAATTTTTTTAGTTAGATATAAAATACTTTGCATGTTATTGTTTAAAGTTATTTTAATTTTAATTATAATTTATTTGTACAATTTTTAACGTTTAACTGAATGATATTTGATCTCTATAAAATATAGTCACATGGTACCCACTGCCGCAATGCTCGGGTACCATGCTGTTCACTAATCAATTAAAGTAGTTACAAACTAGTTCTAGCATAGTGCCAAGTCATGTATTCAGAAACATGAATACTCATAAGCGAGCTCACGGTATGCTCAATGAAGAGCATACTACTAATGAGTTTACTCGCTGATGACTGATGAGTACCATTCGCTCATGAATGAATTTACTCAAATGTTTTGAAAATGTGTTTTAATGTTCTTTTCACATGTTTAAGATGTATTGAAACATAAAGGAGGTTTGTGGTGTCATAGATATTTGAATAAACACTATACTATTGTACATTTTTGTTCGTTGTGATCAGTACGGTGAGAGCCAAAAATAATAAAGATTGTGAAAATTAATGGGTCAATTAATCTCCTCATAATGTTCCTCCACTCCATTATAGTAATAGTAGTTACAAGACCAATTCATTAAGAGTCTTAAATTAAATTTGAAATTGTTCACTAATCAATTAAAGTAGTTACAAACTAGTTCTAGCATAGTGCAAAGTTACATGAATACTTATAAGCGAGCTCACGGTATGCAGAGTGAAGAGCATACTACTAATAAGTTTACTCGCTGATGACTGATGAGTACCATTCGCTCATGAATTTACTTAAATGTTTTGAAAATCTGTTTTAATGTTCTTTTCACATGTTTATGATGTATTGAAACATAAAAGAGGTTTGTGGTGTCATAGATGTTTGAATAAACACTATCCTATGTAATGTCAAAGTATGCCCAATTAGGGTCACTTGACGAAGAACTTTACAAGGTAACATTGAGTGCCTTGTTTGCTTGCATGAGTATTTAGGCGATACTATAAATTATAAGCATTTGATGATGATATAATGGCTAGTTGGTGTTTTTCTTTTATATCATTTAATTGTACTATACTCTTTGTTCAGCTCGATTTTTTATTTTCTTTTCGCATAGAGTCAATGGCACAATAATCTTATCATTGCCTTTTCATAATAATAAATTTTTTTGTTTAAAATGGTTTGTAAGTGATGCTTGGCAACATACTATTGCAACTGAGTTCATCCTCAGTATGTGATCTTTCTGAAAAAATCATTAAAGTTTCAAAACTATTGTATTCTTGTGTAATTTTCCAAAACCGGTGTGCTAAAGTATTAATATATGCATTAACATGTTGTAAATTAATGTTAAAAACCCACCCTCAGAATTTAACTAATTACAACCAACTTTATGTACAACCTGTTAATGCATGACTAAACAAAACAATAACCACAAAATAATAACCAAGTTTGAGAAGTGTTCCATTCAAGTCACTCTAACATTATAATTACATAAGACTGAAACAGTTTTGAAACTTTGATAGTTTTTATGATTGATATAAAGTTTGAGGTAGTAAATTAGAACAAAACTCAAACTTGGTTAGTGTTACTAATTAATAAATTGTTACCGTATCTTGATTTCATGACTAGCTACTTGTTAGTGTTACTAATTACTAAATTGTTACCGTATCTTGTCGGAAGCAAACTAGAAAGAAACATCATGTTGGACATAAATCTTTTTAGGGAGGACAAGGGATACGATCCTGAAATTATACGCATATCTCAGCTCTGTCGATTTGAGCCGGTTGAAATTATTGATGAAGTTATTCATCTCGACAATGTGTGGAGACAACGTAAGTTTTTTTTCTTTTACTTTATGATTGAAGGCTGTTCTTACTATACATATATATCTGTACTATCTATATCTATAAGGGTTTACACTCAATTCTTAATCTTGAAAAGTTAAGAAAACGATATATGGAAGACATAATCAGTTTAAATAGTGTTTAATCTCCAAATCCTTAAACTTTTATTATTTTTTGTTTATAACCCATAAATTTTTTTTATCACTACAACTATTTGCCGCTATAAAATCCCATTGCTAGGCACGGGTACTCGTCTAATAAAATATAAGGATTAACCATGTTGAAGGTTGTTCGTATATATATATACTTGATTACAAGTTTTCTTTTTTATGTTGTGATTTATAGGTATGTTTGAGCTCGAACAGCTGCAAAAAGACTTTAACAAGCTCAACAAAGATGTAGCCAAACTTAGGACTGTAAGTCTTTTTAATCCCTATCAATGTTAATTGTTAAAATAAAAAGGCGGTCCTTATAAGGTCACTGATTATCGTCAAACAAGAGTAGGATATCCCTTTAAACTACCGGGATGTATGGATTGAAGTTTGTTATGCTAAGATACAACAACAAAAATATATGTGAAGAAAGCAATTATGATTTGAACACAATGCTTCTTCGCTTAGTTCTGATGCAAGAAAATTATAAGTTGTCGATAGTTTGATAAAAGTATAATGCAAATTTTTTTTTTAAACAAGTATTATCTACTAACGTTATTAATCGACCTCGTGAATACTATTCAAACACTTATCAGCAATTAATAATATTTTGTCAAACTATATATTTCAATAAAATGGGAAAATATGGACAAGAAATTGATTTGGCTCAACCTGACAGAACAGTTACGAAATGATTGCCCCTTTTGACTTTACGGGGATACCCTAGCTGCCTGGGTGCCCATTTTACCGCCTTTATACAACATGTGCAAGTGTATTTGAATTGTAAATTCTTTTGTAGTCTGGAGGAGATGTTCGGGCCATGATACAAGATGCACGTATAAAAAAGGACTCAATCAAAATGAAAAAAGAAGAGGTTCAGGCTGCCGAAGAAGCAAGAAATGAAAAATTGGCGAAAATCAGGAATCTGGTTGATGATTAAGTTCCTAGAGGCGAGGATGAGGTCCGCAAGATTTTTTCTATAATTTGTTTAAAATGAATGTCTAGCTTATTAAGATAACCTTTTTCTACTGTATCCAATATGCATTTTGTTCATGGTAGTTGTTTAACAATTTTACCCTTTCTTTACATTTGATACATTCAGGCAAATAATGTTGTTATCCAGACATGGGGTTAGCGGATATGAAAATAGGTATCATAATTTTCCAATGCCATTTGGTTTTCTAAGAGGGAATGTATATTTATATTATACAAATCACAATATATGATATATCCATCGAAAAAAGGTAGTTGGTAAATAATAGGGTTAATAATAACCGAATATATAACTTTGCACATGTTATGAATTTTCAAATTTTAGTTGTCGTCTTCTCTGATGATTTATTTACATATGCAGGTGCTTATGTAGCTGGTAATAGAGGATATTATTTAAAAGGAGCAGCAGTGCGTTTGAATCAAGCTCTTATAAATTTTGCTCTTGAGTTTTTGCAGGAAAAGGGTTATGAAGCACTGCAGCCTCCAATCTTCATGACAAAAGATGTAATGTCAAAGTGTGCCCAATTAGGGTCTCTTGAGGAAGAACTTTACAAGGTAACATTGAGTGCCTTGTTTGCTTGCATGAGTATTTAGGCGATACTATAAATTATAAGCATTTGATGATGATAAAACGATTAGCTGGTGTTTTTCTTTTATATCATTTAATTGTACTACTCTTTGTTCAGCTCGATTTTTTATTTTCTTTTCGCATAGAGTCAATGGCACAATAATCTTATCATTGCCTTTTCATAATAATAATTTTTTTTGTTTAAAATGGTTTGTAAGTGATGCTTGGCCACATACTATTGCAACTGAGTTAATCCTGAGTATGTGATCTTTCTCTTTGACAGGTAAAAGGAGATGACCAGTATCTTATCGCAACGGCTGAACAACCAATTTGTGCTTCACACAAGGATGATTTGTTTGGTCCAAAACAGCTACCCATAAGGTATAATTTATACCCTTAGCAAAGAAAGTTTTACGATCTTAAATGAACGTATATACTTGAGGTCTTTATATCAAAATAGAAACTCTGCTCAAACGGGTAACATCAAAGACGTTAACTAATAGAAAGTTCCCAAGGTGAATTTTTATTCAAATATTTTTAGTATTATTAAGATATTATAATCTTAGTAATTATTTTTTAGCATTCAACACATTACTTACTAAAATTTTAAAATATTTGAAGAATGAGGGGTAAACCAAATATGACCCACTTTATCTTTTTCGCGGCCCAGCTAACCGGGCCGTTTTGCCACATCTAGAACATATATGTTTTCTTATTGCTTTATAATCCTGGAAAACTTGGCAGGTATGCTTGATATTCACCTTGCTTTCGTAAAGAGGCCGGTTCACATGGTCAAGACACTGGTGGACTTTTTCGTGCTAACCATTTTGAAAAAGTTGAACAATTCTGCATAACAAGCCCATGTGATAATGATTCTTGCAAGTTATTAAGGAGATGATCAACAACTGTGAGGAGTTCTATCAGAGGGCAAGTATTTGTATCACTATCTTAATTTTACTTGTTGACACCCATACTGTACTTTAAATATTTTTTACACGCAAATGTACCTCAAAGTTTGTCGGTCTATTTGGCTATAATAAAGCGTGACTTAAAGTTTTCAATAACGTTAATAATCAGAGAAATGTTTTTTTATGTGAATGCGGAATATTCTATGGGCATATATTCTTTTCTCAAACGGAATTTACAACATCAATGGATTTCTATGAATAAAATTATATAGTCTTTCGAAGTCTATTACTATGGGATCCATAACATAAACACACACGGAAGTGAAGTAATATACAAAGACCTATATAGTGGTCATCTTAGTTTTGTGCTTTGAGAGGCCAATCTTTAGTATTTATGATTTCCGCAAACCAAATTTAGTTCTTAATCATTTATGCTTTTTCGTTAATTATGGCTGACACTATAGTGGAATTCGTACTGCAGTTGAAGTTGCCTTATCAGGTGGTGGCTATAGTCTCTGGAGCTCTAAATGATGCTACAGCAAAGAAGTATGACTTGGAAGCATGGTTTCCTGCATCCGCCAAAAACTGAGAACTGGTGTCGTGTTCAAACTGCACCGTCAAGAGAGTTAAATATTAAATTTCAACAAGAGAAGGTTCGTTTGTTATTTAATATGATCTTATACAACATAGAAGTCCTAGGTAATTTTGTCGAGGTTTCTAAAATTTGTCCCATTGGATGTATCATCGGAACTATGGCTTTAAGGAGTCAAAATTAAACAACTAGTAATAGTATATTTACGTGTTAAACAATAATTAGTGTGTCGAATATGGTTGCAAAAAGTTGTGCTATAATTTTAATCGTATAATTTTTTTGTATGATTTAGAAGGCTATGTGCGTCGTGTTCAAACTGCATCGAAACACATAGTTGTTTGAAGCTACAATATTATGTTGTGCATTTGTTCTTCTTCTTTCTATTCTTCTAAGATTGTTGAGTTTTTAAGACATTTTATGATGATCCATGAATATCTAAATATATATTTTATATAAGATAAAGATGTCATGTGAGACTTTCTTAAAGCATATATTAGTTAATAACATTTGCTGTTTTAAAACAATCAACAATGTTTACTTTCTCTAAAACAATATTCCACGGTTCCACCATTAAAGCACAAATTTGTACTCTTTTCTCCATTTAAAAATTTAAAATTTTTGTTTAAAGTCATATCGAAGTTACATTTTTATTTGTAAATCATTTGTTATCCTTCATAAATGAATTTTTACCTATAAGAAAAAAAAATTAAGAGCCCTTAAAAGATGAAGGTATTGTGTGGTTGATTGCTCCGTACATGCTTAAATCTGGCGTGATACATGTGAAGTCAAATCTCAATATGCAACAATTAATTGATTTTATAAACACAGTATACATAAAGTTTTTAGTAACGCCGGATTTGGATTTTTATTTCTTTTATGCGACGTAGAAGTTCAATGTCATATAGACTATGCTTGTTGTGGTTGTCCTCGTCTGGGGTGTTTCAACCTTGTGCCGGTCCAAGAGGTAGTAGAATTGATCCCCTGAAACCAATTAGTACCCCCAAGAACAATATTCGGTATAAGGCATACCACCATGCTATTTATCTACTGTTGTGCATTAGTACGGGCTGAAATGCTTCATTTGCATATTGCAGACTGTAGCAGTTTAATGACTAAAAGTCAAAATCAACGTCTATAATGTCGTTGCAGCGCTCCCAAATCATCTATAATTACAAATGTTAGTAATAGAATCATTTCACTGGATTTTTATCTTTCACAACAACCCGAATAAACTATTCGTATGTTTTCCTTGTACAACATAATAATTAATATATAATATAAACAACTTGCACTACCACTTTCACTTATCTTCAGCAGTAAAATCAAGCTCTGATGACTTCTGAAGCATTAAGGGCGGTAATTTCTCAGAAATTTTGGCTTTTCTTGCACTATTTCGCCTTAAAGCATGAAGAGCATTAGCCGCAAACCTTGATGCATAAATAGTAGCACCTAAACTAGGTGAACTTCCACCAGCCCCCGTTAGAGCATTTTGCAGCCTGTCTTCTTCTTCTCTTAGAAGCATCTTGAATGACTTCTTCACTTTCTATTTGTAGAGCCGATTCGACAATATTCTTGACCATGTTATCCGCCGAGTTTCGCCTACTGGCATCGATGAACCTATATGCAAAAAATGGACCTTGATGGTCCTTGATCTTGATTTCATCGCCTCCCTCTGCTAACTGTCCCAAACTAATTATGTTGCTACATAAGTCTGGAATGTAGTAGACTTCATCAACCTTCTGATATTCACCATTCTTACATTGAAATACGATTGAGCCTTTGCCTTCGATCCTCACCTTTGATTCGTTCCTAAACTTCACGGAACCCTGAACTATTTCGTTTAGATCACATAACTTATCTTTATCACCAGTCATGTGATTACTGGCTCCTGTGTCAAGATACCAAATACTTGATCGCCTCACCTCATCTCCTCACGTTCTCAGTTCTGGGAATACATTTTCTTCATTTAAGAACACTTTACCAACCTCTCCACCATTGTCAAACGATGCTAACAGAAGTGCTGGCTCATTGTCATCTTGTTCTCGAATCAAGTTGTTCCCATGGCTTCTTTCATGTCTTAGGTTTGTGCACTCCGCTGCATAGTGACCATATTCCTGACAGTTGTAGCATTGAACCCTGCTCTTATCTTGATTATTTGAAGTGCCACGCCCTACATCTTTATGGTAGTGTGATCCTCATCTTCTATGAGTCCCCTGACCACCATTACTTCTACCTCTTCCTCTGCCTCGTCCACGTGAGCCTCCAAACCCTCCTCGATTCGATTTAGATTTAGAGTCTCCCTCTGTCTTCTTCTTGTTTCTCTCAGACCATTCTTGATAAGTTTCCAGGCTCACGGGTTTAGGGACCTTTTAAGTTTAGGGACTTCATGAGTTTTCATGACTTCCTCTGTGTATGGTTTATTTTGGTTTCAGAGAGGTGAGGGGTGTATGGTTTGTTTACTTCCTAATGAACATAACAGTCACCCTGAAGTACCACAACCACATATTTCGATCCTACTGATTTTATAATCAGTTCCAAAACAATCAACAATCTTTTAAAACTAAAGAAACCAATAAGCTTGAATCAGTTCCATAACACCTCACATCTATAACAACCAATTTCAATAACAAACAACCCTTTTACCCATATCAACAATCTGCCTTTAGCAACAAACAATACGCCGTCCTCATCAACTGAATTTTTTATCAGTTTCATCTCCCAAAACAGCCATTCAAAATATCACTTCAGTTTTATTTTAACTGAATAAACCCATACGACTAAGAAACCCATTCAGTCCTCGGTATGTACTAGAAAAACACAATAAACTTCAACAAGTTTTTCGTATTCAAGGATTTTGCACCGTACATCTTCTGTATAATTAGCCAAATCACAACCTGAACACAGGAACATCTATTCAGCCAAAATAAAGAATACTAATTTTGGGATGGAGTATAACATTGACATGTAAAGTATATATTACTGTAGTTTAATGTTGATTCTCTGACCTGTGGCAATAATGGAAGGACTGCAAGAATGTCGACTAGAAAGTAAGAGGACATGTATCTCTTGGCAATCTCCCACGCATCCTCAACCAAAACACCCTTACCAAATACTCTAGACGAAGGAGCTATAAAACTAGTACAAAACTAAAATATGATATGCACTATATAAAAAATGTTTGTTAATGATCTCAAAACACTAGCTGTAATTTGCAGCTTGTTGTCCAAATCTAGGCACTTTTTACATCTTTGACTATTGGTATATAAAAGAATAATGGGTCGACAGAAACAGCAATCACACATGACAACACAAATATTTTGTTCCACTTCTGGAGGAATTTTCCTTGTGGATTAAGTGTTTTCCTCCCAGAACCAAGCCCATTACTCAAAAGCTTGTTTAAGGAACGGGATTCTATAGATCGTTTTAAGCTTTTAATCCCTCCAGAACCATGTTCAATGCTTTTTCGGAACATATTGGAAACTGAACCTAGGGCTGTTTTAAATCTCCGTGGAGAACCCCCATTGCTGCTTTTCTCTGATTTCCAATCCTCAAACCTGTTCAGATCATATGTAGGTAAATGTATCAGAATATACAACATAGGTGCTAATTGTTGTGTTTAGTCTTTATTTTAGCAAAATTCTAGGGTAGTCAAGTGTTAAGTTTTCGTGGGCTAACTTGTGTCCCAAGTCCAGCCTATGTGTTTTAGGGTTTGTTCTCCCCCCTCATCTCTATAAAAGGACGTGAGGGGGGGAGGGGATTTTACACATCATTCTTTCAATACTAATCATTCGATTAGGGTTTATTATCTTGTGCCCTCTTTCTTTCTTTTCTGTCGATCAATATATTCTGCTAGGGTGTGTTCTTTATTCGACATTGAAGTTATCTGTTCTAGTATTGAGGTTGTAGGCTATCAAACCCTACAAGTGGTATCAAGAGCCTTGGTTCGAAGGTTTTTCGATACTAGGTTCGAAGTCGTTAAAGGGTTGTTCGTTTTTTTTAAAGGAGCAGGGTTTCTGTTTGGGCTTCCAAGTTTAACGATAACAAGAAAAGTTACTGTTTGGTTCATGAACTATAATGGTAGCAGCAAGAAGATCGAATTTAATGAAAGAAAAGAATATTACTTTGGAGGATTTTTTACACAAGGGACTTTGTTGAGGTTTTGATTTTTGTAAGGGTATATCACAAGGTTTAGTCGATCAACAAAGGGATAAAGAATGACGGGAGCCAAGTTTGACATCAAGATGCGTGCTTTATTAATCCAACATGGATGTGAAGCAGGAGGTTTTACCCAAGGATATGGAAGCTCGAGCGGAAACTGAGCTAAACAAGAAAGCTCATAGTGTCGTGATTTTTTGTTTAGGTAACAAGGTTCTGATAGAGGTTACCGGGGAGACGACTGCAGCGGGGTTTTGGTCAAAGCTCGAGACTTTGTATATGACAAAGTCATTGGCCAACAAGTTGTACCTGAAGAAGAAGTTGTATACATTCTCTATGCCAACTGGACGAAAGATTTCCGAGCATATAGATGAGTTCAACAAAATCGTTCTTGATTTATCAAATATTGAGGTAAAATTTGAGGATGAAGATCTTGCTTTATTATTACTCACTTCTTTACCAACATCATACGAACAGTTTGTGGATACCTTGCTCTATGGACGGGAAGCTTTGACTTTGGAGGCCGTGATGGCAACACTAAATTCAAAGGAAATCAAAGAAAGGTCTAAGGCAAAGGGGTATGATGGTAAAGGGTTATATGTGAGGGGAAGAACTGATCCTAGGGATTCACGTTAGTCAAGGGGAAAGTCAAGATCGAAGTCTCGAGGTGGAAGACTCAAGTGCTATATTTGCCAATCTGAGGATCACTTAAAGAGAAACTATCCGAAGAATAATCGCAAGAAGTCATCAGGTTACGTCAAGAAAGATGAGCAACCAAGCTCTAGTGGTTCAACTTATGACGAATCTGAGGTAATGATGGTGATGAGAACACAGGCTCAAGCTCTGCTTGATTTAATCATGGATTCAAGATGTTCATACCTCATGACACCCAGGTTAGATATACTATTTGATTTTTTGGAATACGATGGGGGCAGTGTACAGTTGGGTAACAACAGGGAGTGTAAAATTAGAGGTATTGGCAAGGTGAGGTTACAATTGAAAGATGGGTCAAGTTTTGTGTTACACAATGTGAGGTAGAAGCGACATGTATGGCTGCATATCTTATCAATAAGTCACCATCGAGAGCGATTGAGAAAAAGACACCTATGGAGATGTGGTCGGGACATCCAAGTGATTATAGGATGTTGAGGATTTTCGGCTGTGTCACATATCCATACGATAAACAAGGTAAGCTTGAGCCAAGAGCGATAAAATGCGTTCTTTTAGGGTATCCTGAGGGTGTGAAGGGGTACAGACTATATAGGCTTGATGGTGACTCACCTAAAATAGTCACTAGTAGGAACGTAGTCTTTAATGAAAGTATCATGTACAAAGACATGTTGAAGGATTCTGGTGCAGGTGATAAGTCTGTTGAGGAATTATAGGTTGAGGTGGAACTACAATGGTTAAATAATCATACGCTTGAGAAAGATCAGATAGACCAGGAAGATGGCGATGATGAAGATGCATGGGATCATGAAACTGATCAGACACCGGATCACACAGATTATCAGTTGGCTCGGGATAGAGAGCGAAGGACAAGAACGAAAGATTTAAGGTTTCAAGATGAAAGTAATATGGCTGCTAACGCGTTTGCTGCGGCAAAAGAAGAAGATACTCATGAACCATTGACATACCAAAAGGCAGTTGCTTGTGAAGATAGTTCTAAGTGGAAAGCTACTATGGAAGAAGAGATGGATTCTCTGAGGAAAAACAAGACCTGGGAATTAGTAGATCATCCAGCTGGTCAAAAGTTGGTGAGCTGCAAATGGCTGTTCAAGATAAAGGAAGGGATTGAAGGTGTTCAAAAGCCTAGGTACCGATAATGAAAAATTCACTAAAAAGTCTTGGGATAGATTTGAGATGTGATTAAATAATGTTAAATCTTTGTTTGAAGTAATAAGTATTTGCGTTTGTTGTATTTTAAATATAAAGTCTAGCGGTATAAAGTTTAAGGGTTATTTGTTTATTTTTTAAAGTTATAATATAATTTGTAAATTTATAAATTTACACTTAACTCCATATAATTTATTTAAAATTAAAATTAAACCACTAAAGTTTTTTTAAATACCTCCTCTTTTTTCAAGTTTTTGTTTTCATAAATTTGACACATATATTTTTATGTGTTTTTTTTCTACATCAAAATTCTCCACCAAAATTTTTTAATCTTGACAAAATTAATTCAATTTTGACTTTTTATTGACCAATCAGAATGCACGATTTTGCCTACGTGGCAAAATCAAGCCATCTGATTGGTCCAACTTTTTAATTCATAAGATTCAATTTGATAGAAAACTCCGAAATGATGTAATTCTTTTATTATATAAAAGAT
>BQNB010018744.1:0-67848 GCA_026074375.1 Tanacetum coccineum | reverse complement strand
AAAAGGAAGTGGAAAGTAGGTTACCAAAACAACACGGGACAACAAAACAAACGACAAAAGATCGTGAGAGCCTACATTACTGGGCCCGGAGAGAAGATAGCATATGCTGGAAATTTTCCTGACTACAAGTGTAAGCTACATCACGCTAGTCCATGCACTGTAAAGTACAATAATTGCAAGAGAGTTGGTCACATGACTAGAGATTGTAGGACACCCGTTATCACAACAACTCAAGGAGCCCCAGTTGCAATTAGAAAACTGCAATTACTTGCTATGAGTGTGGAAAGCAAGGGCATTACAAGAATGAGTGCTCGAAGTTGAAGAATCAGAATTTTGGTAACCATAAGGGAAATAAAGTAAAAACTTGCAAGAACCCTAACGTCGTTATAGATCATGATAATGCTTAAGGAGAGATTTTTTCATGCCTTGCCTAGTGAGACCTACGTTGAAGCCTTCTTGGACCGTATCCCCTAAGAGATTTGCACTAGTACTTTCCTAATGAATTTCATTGTATTATGTGGGTGCCTTTAAAATCCTCTATTAACTTATGTGTCATGACGATTCCGTCAGTTACACTTCTTAAATTGTTACCGTCTTATAAACCATTTCACTATCATTTTATAAACTATTTTGCCATCATTTTATAAATCATTTTGCTACCATCTCATAAACTATTTTAATGTCATCTTACAAATCATTTTGTTGTCATCCTATAAACTATTTCGTTGTCTTTTATTAACTATTTCGTCGTCATTTATAAACTATTTTACTATCACATCATAAACTATTTTCCGCTATCTTACAAAATATCTTGTGTCGTTCTATGAACTACCTTGTTTTCGTTTTTAAGAACTGTTTTGCCACCAAATAAACCGTACCGTTTATACCATATAAATATTTTAAACATAACACTAGTTTGACGAAATGAGCATTTCATCGTTAGTCCCTAAATTATATATAGCCTGATCACCTATGTCTAATTCAGGAAGGACCATGCTATGGTGGGAGTAATCACCCTAAAACCTTGTAATTTTTTTTGTTATTTTCTATTGATATTTTATGTGCGTATTCATACGTTGTTCTTGTCATGAGAGTTCATATTAGTCAACACTGTAACCAAGTAGAGTTTTACACGACCTTAACAAGTGGACTCAACCTTATCTTACACCGCGCCTTCATTCGAGAAATCGACTTACACCGTCAGTCACCCTAGGACAATTCCAAACCAGTGCGATTACATTTGCTACTTCGTTATGTAGCCTAAACCTAGAAACCGTCCATGAGAGGAAACTAGGGGATTTTCTTCAATTGACTTATCTTTTAGTAAGTTAGAATTATGAAGATTAGGAGATTCTTGTATCGACGAAATTTTTAATGGACATGAAGTTAAGGCAAGGATACAATTATTACAAGTACATAGAACCTAGCTGATAGAAGCCTCACATCCGTAAAGTTTAGCCTTCTAAGTGACATCGTCCAACTGCCTTAGACATTAATTACACCACAGAGTTAGCTGACGGGAAAATAATAAAAACCAATTATGTAGTTCGAGGTTGTACCATAAATTTTCTAAACCACCCGTTCAATATTTATTTAATGCCCGTAGAGCTCAATAGTTTTGACGTCATTATTGGTATGGATTGGCTATCCAAGTACCACTTCGTGATTATCTGTGACGAGAAGGTTGTACGTATTCCATATGGGAACGAAGAATTGATGATACAAGGAGACGAACATGTAGATAGATGAAATTTGAGGTTGAGCATTATTTCGTGCACCAAGACTTAGAAATATATTCAGAAGGGGTGCCATGTATTCCTAGCACAAGTTACAAAAAAGAAAGTAGAAGACAAGTCAGAGGAGAAGCGACTTGAGGATGTGCCCATCGTACAGGATTTTCCGAAAGTCTTTCCAGAAGACTTGACAGGACTTCCACCAGCTCGAAAAGTTGAATTTCAAATCGACTTAGTCCCCGGTGTTGCACCTGTAGCATGAGCTTCGTATAGATTGGCCCCGTCAAAGATGCAAGAATTGTCAGCCCAACTACAAGAACTTGCGGACAAGGGATTTGTAAGACCAAGTTCCTTACCCTGGGGAGCTCCGGTCTTGTTTGTCAAAAAGAAAGACGGATCATTCCGAATGTGTATCGACTACCAGGAATTGAACAAGCTGGCAGTCAAGAATCGGTACCCACTACCGAGGATTGACGACTTGTTTGACCAACTGCAAGGGTCAAGCGTTTACTCGAAGATTGACCTGAGGTGTGGTTATCACCAGCTTAGATTTCGTGAAGAGGACATTCCAAAGACGGCGTTTAGGACTCGTTACGGTCACTATGAGTTTCAAGTAACGCCTTTTGGATTAACCAATGCATCGACGGTATTTATAAATCTCATGAATCAGGTGTGCAAGCCATATCTGGATAAGTTCGTAATCGTATTCATCAATGATATTTTGATCTACTCTAAAAGCGAGGAAGAACATGAGGAACACCTTAAGTTAATCTTGGAATTACTTAAGAAGGAGGAATTGTACGCTAAATTTTCCAAGTGTGAATTTTGGCTTCCAAAAGTAAACTTTCTTGGTCACATGATTGATAGTGAAGGTATTCACGTAGATCCTTGATGACATCAAATAACATCACTTTTATAGCATCATTTATCCCATGTAAATAACCTATTTTGTATAATTATTGCAAGAATTGGTACTTAATCGTTTATATTTGAGAATTGCAGTAATTATGAAGTACTTGGTGAAGATTAGTTAAAAGGCACGCATTCTAGAGCTTAAACGAAGAAATATGAAGATTACTGTTCTGACATCCAATATGCCATATCTATCAAGGAAGATACGGCGTATCTGTGCCTGCACTTCACAAGAAACCACGAAGAAACAAAGTCTAATACGCCGTATCCATAAGAACTCTATACGCCGTATTCAAGATATAGTAATAAAATATTCTGGAAGATATAGAACGTGGTCCCTACTCCAAGAAACTCCCGATACGCCGTATTAACCTCAACCGATACGCTGTATCGACCAAATTCCAGACACTATAAATAGAAGACCTAAAAACGGGTTTTCAGTGTGCTTGATCATATTTTTGATACCTTAACCACAAAAGTTAATTTTCAGAAGACAAGAAGAGCAGAAGAGGTCAAGCAAAGCTACTAATTCTATAGAAAATACCTTGTAATCTCCTATACTCTAATAATCGTTCGATTTTTGGTATCATTCGTTTAACTCGGTTAGTTTACCTTGGTTAAATTATTACTCTTGTATTGATTATGATGATTAAGGGCTTATACCATTGGGTATTAGCCATGATTATGAAGATTTAAATGTTTGGTTTGTTTATATAGAATGCTTAATTTATCGTTGATCGCTTGTTTATGTTTATCAATTTATACTTGTTTACGTGCTTTTGTATGCAACCTATCATTCAACTGGATCTAGTAATACAGACCAAGTTAGCTAGATGTCGGAATGGCTCTCCATATAGTGATTTATATATCTAGATCAATAGGATCACAATTAATGCCCTATCTTTACCTTTGGGATATGTGAACAAGTTGGACTAGCAGGTGACCTAGGATCAACAAATAGCGTACTGATTCTTTTGGTAAAGACTTGGACAGTGGACTGCTAGAATATAAATTGCCATTAACAGTAAGTGGGTAAAGTCTCTATGAGCTAGGGTTTAATAAGATCACCATTATTAATCACCTAAGATAGATTATAATTAGCAAATAGGATGCTTTATGCGGATGCGTTTAATTATGACAGAATTCTATGTGTCTAGGTTTTAGAAAGAAGTCTCGCCTAGATCTTGGAATGATATGCCGCCTCGAGATAAATACTCATTGCACTAAATAAACAAACCAATGTTTTAATTGGATTAATCATGGTCAATACAATTTTCTATTATTTGGCTAGACCGCTCTTCTATCTTTTGTCTATTTGCTTGCGTGTGTTATTGTGTTTTAAATTGATCTAAGTTACCACAAACTTGTGCCAGTCTCTCAGACTGAAACCCCCCCCCCCCCCTTTATCCATTAGAATTAGGACTAACATAGGTTTAGCTTAGGTTTAACATAGAATAGAATTAACATAGTTTAAATTAACTTAGTTTAGTTAACCAAAATATTGATTGATTAAAAGATTTCATTCTCGCTCTTAGTGATCAACACCCTACTTACCAACAAAACTACATCTGATCGGGTATACTGCCCGTTAAAGTGTTGTTTTAGGTAAAGTCGACAAAATATAAATGCAAAACTTGATAATAATTATTACCTACACACAACAACACATCAATCCTGCTAACATTGATTCAATCAAAGATTGGGCATCATCTAAGACCCTAACGGAAATTCGCCAATTTTTAGGTCTTGCCGGTTATTACCGACGATTCATCGAGGTTTTCTCATGGATTGCGAAACCAATGACCAAGTTGACTCAGAAAAGTGTGATGTATGATTGGAGAGAGAAGGAAGAAGCTGCATTTTAACTGTTCAAGCAGAAGTTGTGTAGTGCGCTGATTTTGGCATTACCCGAAGGAAGCGAAAGGTGTACTATGATGCTTCGCATAAAGGGTTGAGCGCGGTGTTGATGCAAAAAGAGAAAGTCAGCTTACGCCTCCTGTCAACTCAAAATTCATGAGAAGAATTACACGACTCATGACCTAGAACTTGGAGCAGTAGTGTTCGCTCTAAAGATCTAGAGACACTATCTTTATGGTACCAAGTGTGTCGTGTTTACCAATCACAAGAGCCTACAACATATTCTTGATCAGAAGGAGCTGAACATGAGGCAACACCGATGGCTGGAACTGTTCAGTGATTACGACTGTGAGATTCGTTATCACCCTGGGAAGGCGAATGTGGTGGTTGATGCCTTAAGCAGAAAGGAAAGAATCAAGCCACTACGAGTTCGAGCTCTAATGAGGACAATTGACTTAAACATTCCATCGCAAATTTTGAACGCTCAAGCTGAGCCAATAAAGGAAGAGAACATTTTAGAAGAAAATCTCCGTGGCATGAACAAAGAGTTTGAGACTCGTGCCGATGGGACACTCTGATATGAGTAACGGCGTGGTGTACGTTTGAGAGGATTGAGAGACTTAATCATGAATGAGTCACACAAGTCTGAGTACTCTATTCATCCTGGATCGGATAAGATGTACAAAGATCTTAAAAGTTATATTCGCGGCCTAATATGAAAGCAAAAATTGCCACCTACGTCAGCAAAAGCTTGACTTGTGCTAAGGTTAAAGCTGAACACCAGAAGCCTTCCGGTTTGCTAATACAACCTAAGATTCCCCAATGGAAGTAGGAAAAGATCACCATGGACTTCGTGACTAAACTAACAAAGACGGCAAGCGGTCACGATACGATTTGGATAATAATTCGATCGTCTTACAAAATCTGCTCATTTTCTTCCAATAAAGGAAACACATTCAATGTAGAAACAACGAGAAGTTGTCTCGCGTATAAACTAAGAAAACGTAAACGGATGTGTTCGGTTGTTATTAACGTGTCTTTTGTCGACTATCGCGTTTCTATCTATTGAGCATATATTTAAATTTCTACATTTATTATTGAAAGTCAAGCGTTTATGAATTTTTCAGGTATTGCGTATATTGCTAAAAAATAAATCCTTGAGCAAACTTTGTTAGGATATCATTTCATCACCTCAAACACAAAAATAAGAAAAATAGATTTTAGAGAGAGAAAGTAAAAAACAAAGAAAAATGGTTACTTGTTCATAAAAGAAAAATGAGAAGCAACACCCTCTCCACACTTGGAGAGGGCTATAAATAGTTACAAGAGTGGACTATTCTAGTGGGCTTTGTGTTGGGCCGGTTCATAAAACAAATGGGCTTGAGCCCGACAACTAGGCCCAACTAGCTTAACTAAATTCCCGTAAACTAAGATTTACTTATACAAGGCTCGGGAATATTTAATGACCATCACTTTAATAAAAGCACGGCTAACAATCTCCCCCTAAGGGGTGGTCATTCAATTGTGGAACCTTCTTGTGACGTCTTGAGTCTTGGAGCCTTGTATTCTTAGGAATTCCTTTTGAAGATCTATTTGCATGCTTGTGATCATGGATCTTGATCTTTAACTTGATATTCTTTGACAAAATACTGATATCGTGGTCTTTGGCCTTGATTTGACTTGACTACTGAGATCTCTAAATCTTTATCCTTGAATCTTTATGCCGCCTTGCGATCTTGTGTCTCCACCCTCATGCTCAAGATCTTGAAAGCTTGCTAACAATCTCCCTCAACATTTTCTTTTACATGATTTACTTGTATCACAAAATGTTATTATGAGAAAGTGCTTGTTCATCAGAGATTGTGGAAGACTTGATAGTTTGAGCTTTCTTCATGTATTTAATCTTTGTGGATTTGGAACATGAGGTCTTGATCTTGACTCGTCATGGATAGTAACTGCTACGTCAGGAAAACAAGCTCCCCCCAAAAACCATGCAAGTATAGGTTAGAGAAATCATATATGGACGAAAGTGTCTTTGTCACTTGTCGATTATGGCATGCAATAACCTCAGTTTCCGTTAAATCAGTATAAATACTGCCTGTGATCAGTAGAATTCAAAAGATTCTACCTTGACAGGGTTTCGCAGCTGCATAGCCGTTCTTCGATTACGGAGCGTCTCATAAGCAACGACACACGGTTAGCATGTGAATCAGATAGTTACTATCTTTCTGATTGGTCATCAATTTATTACTGGAACAGTTTGATTCATTATAGAATCACACCATCGTTTTTTCCAGTTGACACAAGTTTGATTTCATATAGAATCTCGCAAGTCACCTACCAAGAGCTTGTTTGATGTTGGCTCAAGAAGGGATTTCCATCTTCACTGAGAATACTAAAGAGTATCACTCTGATGTTCTGGCAATTATCACAAGGATAATGCGTAGGACTTAATGATACCAAATGTTGTATAATGATGTTTACAACATTTTGTTTATTGGGGAAAATTTGCATGCTAGTGAGATTTTTGATGGATCTCGTTGCTCTAGACTCTTTTAAGTTGCTCTTTTGTTTATTTGGTAATCGGAGGCTGGAGCGGACTGCCACCTTTTCAATATCAACGATCTCGGAATGAGAAAGCCGATAGAAATGTGATGAACTCCGTGAGAAATGAAACAGAAATCTTTTGAGAGATTCTGAGTGGCTAGGGAGGGTTGTGCATTGCATCACTGGGTCCATGATGACTTGTCTTCAATATCGGAATCATCTTTGTGATTACCGATAGATTATGCATTGACCCGGTTTCTGCCTAAGGTTGTATGGAGGGCTTCTTTCTTTACACCCTTTATCCATTCAATTCTTTTTCATTCTTCAACCCCTTCAATGTTAAACCAACGCGTCCTCATTATCACCTTGTTGGGATTGTTCTGGTGATAACTCATGCCTTGGATAACATTCTTCCCAATCTCACTTTACTCCTTTTTTTTTTCAATCATACCTAGGACTTCTACTCTATCTAGAGGAAAGTTCCTGGGTAGATCCCTCCGGTTCTGGCTGGATCATGGAACAGAAATTCCTAACCTTAACCGCCTTATAACCCCGTACGAGACAACAGTTGGTCGGTATTTGGTATATCCATTGTAGCCATAAAACCATTGAAAAATCAATCAACGTGTTCGAGAATGTCATTTATTACATCTGGAGAGTTTTTCTATATCACCAAAAAGCTCCCCTACACATATGCATCATATTATGAAAGAGTTTTGCACATGCGAGGTTTAGGAACGCACTTATAGATTGAAGATCGTATCCGTTATTTAACCGTATTGATCACATTTAATCAATATTCTCCCCTAAAAAAATTGCATATGTGTTACATTTTTGGACAATTAGTGAATTAAAACAGTTATTGTCTTGGAATTCCATGAGCCTAACAAAGTCTGGGGAGAACAGGAGTGCATGCAAAATGATTCATAGTATTATACTCCCCCTCAATTATAGAATAGATTGAAAACTTGGAGTGGGAGTTTGTTGAGCACACAATTTTGAAAGAATTTGAAAATTTCTTTTTGAGAATATCTTGAAAAATTGTGCTCAACAGGAAAATATGTGAGATATATCTTATTTACCATCATTTTCCTTAAAACTTCTCTTGAGCATTCAAAACTTTGAATGTTTATATGACATTGCTCAAGACCGAGAAGATATGAGCTTCCCGTTGTTTAGGATAAATGAACATAAATGAACATTTTCCTTTCTTTGGAGACGATGGTCCTAAGCTGACATTTACTTAGAAGTCGTAGAGAAAAAAATGAAAGGACATGTTTTGAAAGCATTTGAAACTCTCGCTCGAACTTCATTTATTCACCTGTGTTAATATTAATCAACATTTCTAGGTGCGCAAATGTTATCGATTGTCGAGACGGAAAGTCGGGAGAAGATTCTTTTTGTATTTTTGAAATTTTTTGATTTTGTATTTTGTTTTTATAGGTTTTATATTTTTGTATTTTGTTTTTCTGATAAAATATATACAAAGAATTACTGAGATTTTGCAAGACGTTCAAGTTCTTTAGGAGATAAACTGCGCATACCAAGGCGACGAACCAAATAGTTGAATCGGTCTACTGGAAGAGCTTTGGTGAAGAGGTCGGCCAGTTGGTAATCCGTCTTGACAAAATACAGTTCAATCGTACCCATTTCCACGTGTTCCTTTATGAAATGGTAGCGGACAGCGATGTGTTTTGTTCTTGAGTGTTGGACCGGGTTGCAGGATATGGCTATGGCTGATTTCGAATCACAGTAGATTGGAATCTTGTTGAAGTGAAAGCCATAGTCCGTTAACTGTGTCCGCATCCAAAGGACTTGGGCACAGCAAAGGAATAGAGAACTTATCTGCTTCCGCGGTAGACAGCGCTGTTCTTTTTATTTTTTGATTTACATTTAACATAGTCTTGTTTCTTTGAGGACCAGCTAACCAACTTTTCGCCTAAGAATTGAGCTCCACCGGAAGTACTCTTGAAGGTGTCTTTACATCCCGCATAGTCAGCATCTGAAAATCCGGTTAGTTCATGCCTGAATACCTTCGAATTAACCAAGACCGTATTAATGGTTCCGGAGATAACGAATAGATCCTTTTAACCTCCTTGAGGTGCTTCTCGGTTGGCTTAGCCTGGTACCGAGCACATAAACATGTAGCATGTACAATGTTCGGTCTGCTTGACGTAAGATACATTAAGGCACCAATCATGCTACGATATTTTGTTGCACCGACTATAGACCCATTTTGATCTAGGTCAAGCTTGTCTTTGATCTCCATTGGTGGTTACCAACGGGGATCACACAAGTTTCCATTCCATATTTTTTAAGGATTTCTAACACGTAGTTGGACTGGTTTATAAAGATGCCACGGGGGGATTGGTTAACTTGTAAACCAAGGAAAAACGTCATTTCCCCATCATCGACATTTCGAAGCGGCTTTTCATGAGGTTAGAAAATAGTTGGGTATTTACCTTGGGGTGTAGACCCAAAGATTAATATCCATCAATGTAGACCTGTACCATTAGTGTCATCCGTCGAAGCGTTTATAACAACGTTAGATCAATTGTGCCTTTGACGAAGTGATTCTGTAGGAGAAAACATGACAATTCATCGTACCATGCCCTTGGTGCTTGCTTTAACCCATATAGTGCCTTCTTTAACTTGTAACATGGCTTGGATGATCAGCATCGATGAAACCTTCAGGTTGACACACGTACACGTCTTCTTTTAGCGTACCATGCAAGAATGCAGTTTTCACGTCCATTTGAAACACAGTGAACGATTTGTGTGCAGCATATGCCAAAAATATCCTGATAGCTTCCATTCTAGCCACAGGAGCGAAGGATTCTTCAAAATCTATTCCTTCCTCTTGACGGTACCCTCTCACAACCAGACGAGTCTTGTTTCGGATGACCGTGTTCTCTTCATCATGCTTGTTTTTTAATAACCATTTCAACGTAAGAGGTTTTATGTTATCCGAAAGGAACTAACACCTATACATCAAGCCTTTTGAACTGAAGAAGCTCTTCTTGCATTGATTCAATCCATGCAGGGTCGGTCATAGCCTCTTTGACATTCTTGGTTCACAGTGGCTTTAACCGTTCATGAGTACATGACATGGCACCATCGGATCGCAGTGATTCTTGTCACAAATCTGGTCAGAGGTTCTACGACACTTGTTCCAGAGGGTGATCCTTAGTCCATTGAAACTCATGAGGGTATGGTTGGTAAAACGTATGCATGTTCGATGGATCCACATATTATGAGGATGAAGATGCAGCATCACTTGTGGAAGGAGTAGCAAAGGGATTGACAAACGCATTTTCATCGAACATACGCATTTTGCGAAAACATTGTCAGATTTAATTGCGGGTTGATTGTGACCATGTTGTTGTGTTTCGATGTCGTAACTCCTGTGAAGAATTTTGACAAATTTGTAGCTTGAGAGGATGTGGTTTGTGGTGTCGGTGCTGTGTCCTGCTATTGTTGTAGTTTGCGTTGGGTCCTGAAGACTTGAGGTGCTTGAGAGCCAGGTAGCAGTTCTTGGAGCAGATGACGGTTGACCACCAATATAATCATCATACATAGCTTCGAACAGTAAATCCAATTCACCTTCAGTTGGTTTTTGAGTTGTTATTGTTGACGGAGCATAAGTAAGATCGAGTCCTGAACTGATTTGTCCAGAAGTCATGCTTTGAAGCCTGGGTTTTGAACTGCTTTGTTCAAAAGCCATAGCTGAAAGCTCATCAAATGTCACATTCATTGTCTCCATGATTTTCTTTGTCCTTCGGTTGTAAACCCTGTAAGCACAGGAATCAGCAGAATAACCAATGAAAAAGCCAATATCACCTTTTGCACCAAGCTTCCCAATATCTTCACGATCATTCTTGGATAACAGAGAGCCCCGAATACATATAGAAAGGAGATATCCGGTTTTCTGCCGTTAATGAGCTCGTATGGAGTTTTGTTAAATCGACGGTGAATGATGGGGGATTTTATGTGTAGCACGCAGTAGCAATCGCTTCAGCCCATAAGAATAACGGTGCATGAGAGAAAATCAACATTGTTCTAGCAGCCTCAACCAACGTTCGATTTCTTCGTTCCACTACTCCATTTTGTTGAGGTGTACGGACAGAAGACGCTTGGTGAGAGATGCCAACACAATCAAAGTATTCTTAGGATTTGATTTTTGAATCTGTGCGTTGTCGGTTCTTATGATGATGAAGGTGATCTGAAGACGGACAGTATTCGCTTCAGGAAGGTTTTAATACTTCTGGTGCTTTTCATCTTTTGATCATGAGGAAAATGTACCCAAGTGTAACGGGAGTAATCGTATACAATCACCAAAAACATATCTAGCTTTCCATTTATGCTAGCAATTCTCATGGACCTAACATATCTCCATATGAAAGAAGTGAACCTCTGCTTAGAATTTGAATGGTTTGGTGGGTGAGACGCCCTTTTGCTTTTTCCTTGCTCACAGAGGGACAAAGGTGTTGTTCTTGGATATTTGAATTTTTGGAAGACGGTGACATGATCATTTTTTGCAAGGTCATTTATGGTGTCGAAATTGAAGGTGGGATAAACGTTGATGCCATAACCATGACTTGGGATAGAAGTTGACTCGTGCAATAGGCAAATTGGGATGCAGAGGGCCATTTCATGGAGATGGATGGTGTAAAGGTTTGTTGGAACGGTTTTCCTTTTAAACAAATCAATCCTTCTAGATTTCTGACAAAAACAATGTCCTTCTGAAGCACTCTAAATCTGAATCACCCAAAAACTGCCCAACTGAGAAACAGATTCGTGCCCCAAAGCCCTCAACGAAATTAAACCTTGGTGATCAAAAGATTTCCCCATTGAAGATCACCGAAACCCAAAATTGCAGCAACATGATCATTTCCAAAGCGAACGGTTCCCAAAAACTTCCAGACGAAATTGATGAGAAGCTTTAGGTTCCCGGTCATATGATTGCTCCTTTGGAGCAACCGAGTCGACGCCACCATAACAAAATTTAGATAACCTGCCAAGAAAGAAAGTAGATTGGAAACCGTTGATTTAGGTTCTGAAGGGTTATAAGTTCAAGCTTATCACCATATAGAGGCAGTCAGATTGACTTCTCAGATTCTCTGGATGCGTTTATTTTTCCTTTTTGTCAAAAGTCTTAAGTTGGTGACCACCTAAGGCAAAATCTAGGTTTACTAGGCTTAGGTGAAGCAAGTCTTTCGTTGGACCCTACTTTCTTAGGTTGTATAACCTTTGGCTTTTGCTTCTTTTGATTTGCAGTGTTTGAAACATTTGCCTTTTGTTTCTTGCCACGAGAATTCATGTCCTTCACATAATTAAGCATACATACATCATGATTAGCAGTGATTAAACATTGCTTACACATAGCACAAATTACTTCAGATATATCATACCGTAATATCTGGCTTAACGTTGTTTACATTCAGATTGACATATGTTTATTATTTTTAAAAAGAGTAAATTCTATAGGTGTTCTTCTACTTCAACTTCTTGTGTCTTGTTGCAACTACTCTTAGAGCAGAGGGGACCTATCATTCTTTGTATTGCTCTTAGGCTGTGACCTTCTGGTCTTAGCAGTGTTGTCTACTCCTGTAAAAGATAAACCATTTGGTCAGAAATAACATTTTCTTAGTGACGGAAATGAGGTTTGTGAAAACGGTGATTGGAGTTGTCCTAACGCTCGTTATAACTTTGTTTAGGGACATACTTTTCTTTCCCTAGAAGGCTTGAAAGGATTAATCCTAAACATTCCTGGGGCAATCACATTATCATGTTTCACACTTTTTGATTCTTGTGGTGTGGGTACCGAGTTTGAAGTGACTGGATTTGACAAATCATTTATCTCATCAACCTTTTGATTTGTAAACTTAGTATCCGTACTCGTACCTTTGGTGGTGTCCACTTGGTCAGAAAACTTTATCAAATAACTGGGCTCTTAGCTTAGCATTTGTCTTGATCGTATCATGTAATTTGTTTTGCAAAGAGTCAATTATTGTTTTAGTTGACACGTGTCACATAAATAGAGTCACTGGTTTTTGTATGGTGTCTTAAGGTGAGCCAAGTTCCTTTTCATTATTCCGAACTGAACTTAATTTCTACATTCTCATTTTCAGTTTTGAGACAAGGATCAAGGGTATCTGATACACATGGAGTATCCTTACTTTTACCCTTTTGATCTCCCAACTGAGCTTGCAATCGTTCGATCTTTTGTTGCATGTCATTGTAAGCTTTATCGTACGAAATTTTGTCATATTTGCATTTCTTTTTTTTTTTTTTTTTTTTATTTAACACTTTTTGTCCAATGTTCCAAAGTTTAGCATATTCATCTCCTTTTTTAAGAGACAGTTGTCAAGGTCGTTTTTCGTACGGTCAAGCTAGTTTGGAGATTTGTTGAATCTACACGATGGATTTTTGCACAATAGACTAATGTCGTGTACTGTCAACTGCTCTAAGAGGACGGCTCTATTTCTAATTCCATGTTCTTATGCATAGCAGAGATTCATCGCTTTCTTTTGCAAGAGATTTAATGTCTCGAACAAATTGGCTTGCTTCTTTCAAAAATTTGTATTTTCAAAATTTTGAGTCTAGTAATCCACTTGGTTGTTGATAGAAAAATTCTTATTTTAAAATTTTGGGGAATCTCCTGATGTTGGCAATGGTACGACCAAATTGTGTGTAATCTAAAGTCATTCTATGTTTGACAACACGTTGAAGAGTCACAATGGTGCTTTTTACCTCATTTAGAAATTTTCGTGCAACACTTAGAGTAGTGTCATCCAAAAATTCTTCATTTGGTATGGAAATCGATTTTGAAACAATGGCCATTTTGGAAGTATTTACAAGGTACACCTCTTCTTGTTTTTCTTTTTTTATTTTTTTTTTTTTTTTTTTTTTTTTTTTTTTTTTTTTTTTTCTTGTGACTTGGCCGTTTGAGAAACAAAAACCCCTGAAAGATGATTAATCTTTGTATAATTTGCCGGTTTTATTTCTTTGTTCAATTGTTTCATTTTTAAGCGACTCTCTTGAGCAAGTTGCAGTGTCTCTTCCGAATCATACACAACAGGAGGATCATGCTTTTCAATAAACACTTGCATCATACATACACTGTGTTCGCTGAGCATTTGAGATTAAAAAGGATTTTGATACCCAAGCATTTTTTGTTCGGTGTGGTAAAACGAGTCTGGTCTTAGGTGAAAGCATGTGCATTGTTTGAATCGATTGACCCGTTTTAACCAAAATATTATCTAATTCCTTTATCTTATTCTCAAGTTGAATTTGTTTATCAAGAAGCTCGTCTTTGCGTATTTTGAAATCAGACTTCAACCTTTTCTTTCATCGAGAAGAGAAGGAAACAGTTGATTTTTCCGTTGAAAGCTGTTATCTTACATTTGAATTTCTCATTCAGAGTCGTTATTTGTTACCGGAACTTAAATTGAAGAGCATTATCTTTTTAGTAAGACATGGTTCTTGATAATACCAAACTTTTGAACATCTTTCAAGTTTGTCATATTTTTCTTGACTAATTTCAAAACACTTTCTTGATTTTTTATATCTAGCTAAGCTCAGTGTCAAATTAAACATTGTTTCTTTCTCAGTTACGATTGACCCGAGTTGACCTTTTCAACTTCAAGGGCCAAAATTTATTATATAATGATTCAAAGTAAGCACGTGTTTCCTCAATAGTTTCAGTATGTTGTTCTACTGATCCCCCTCTTGTTCCAACCGAGATTCAGAAATTACATTGTCATTCTGTTGTACTGGTGTGGTTCAGGGAATGGGTTGAGTATCTCAGTATACTGCTCCTCTTGAGTAAACATAGTAATATTCATTATCATAGCAGTTGTCATAGTTGTGTACTCAGCTGTGCCAGTCGAAATCATAGACGGAGCTTTGTCAGTCTGAGTACCGATGTTCGATGTTTGCTGCAAATTTGCCATCATATGCAGTTTGCATATACTCCTCACTTCATTCAAGATCTGCTGCAGCAGCATCATATCAATACCCCCCTCTCCCCTTCCCCCCCCCCCTCTTCCCCCCTCAGCTTGAGTTGGATTCTTTGCTTCTTCCTTTTTGAGCAATCAACACTGAGTCTGAAGATAAGCAGTATCCCTTCATCCTTGGTCTGAACTGTACAGTTCCTAGCAGTGCCCAATCCTCTGCGTTGTAACACTTATCTGATTACATTATTCCCAGGACCGCATACCCTCAGCGTGTGCTACAACATTTCACATTCCCAATATTTCTGAACACCAATTTGCCGCATTCTGATTACCAATATTCAGAACACTTGATTCTGAACTTCCTCTTGACAACCTGATTCACGACAATTCTGTACTGCATTATACCATTTTGATTCGGTACATTCTACCCAGCATACTGTCTCAACTGATTCCCACCATTAGCTCAACATCCCATCTGTCTGTCTTGACCCATATTCATACCCGGTTGAGCAATTTGCCGATTACGAGGGTTTGATGAAATTCTTTGGTTGTTGTTGGTTGGTGTTGAGTAATTCAGTTTGAATGCCTTAGCCATTAGAGCGAGTGCCATGTTCATTGCGGTTGTGGGATCTGTAATGTCTTCGGGATTTGGTATTGGTTGTTGCATGAAGTTCTGGTTGAATGATGGTTGTGGGATATAGTTGTTGTTGATGGGTTGTGGTTGTTGCGTGTTATGGTAATGGTGATGGTTGATCTTGGTGAAACACTGTATAGTTGAAAGGATTGTTGGAATTTGCCATGAGTGCTAGCGGATCATGTGTTTTTGCAAGTCGTTCAGCTCTTTGATCATCAACCTCCTTTTGATTGTACTTCAAGAAATCATACAACTGAGTGTAATCTGTCGTATGCAAGTCCTTCGTTTGATGAACAATAGTAAAGCCGATCCATTTTGTTGTATGTTGGTTTAGGAACTTTAGATTACTAGCAATCTTTTAGGGAAAGTGTTTGTTTCTCTTAAAAGCATTCATCAATTTTTGAGAAAACGGTGACCTAGTAAGGCACTCAATCGATTCCCCCATAGGTTTAGCATATGTTTAACATAGAATAGAATTAACATAGTTTAAATTAACTTAGTTTAGTTAACCAAAATATTGATAGATTAAAAGATTTCATTCTCGCTATTAGTGATCAACACCCTACTTACCAACAAAACTACATCTGATCGGGTACACTGCCTGTTAAAGTGTTGTTTTAGGTAAAGTCGGCAAAATATAAATGTAAAACTTGATAATAAATATTACCTACACACAACGACACATCAATCCTGCTAAGATTGGGCATCATCTAAGACCCCAACGGAAATTCGCCAATTTTTAGGTCTTGCCGGTTATTACCGATGATTCATCGAGTTTTTCTCATGGATTGCGAAACCAATGACCAAGTTGACTCTAATAAAATGTGAAGTATGATTGGAGAGAGAAGGAAGAAGCTGCATTTTAACTGTTCAAGCAGAAGTTGTGTAGTGCGCTGATTTTGGCATTACCCGAAGGAAGCGAAAGGTGTACTATGATGCTTCGCACAAAGGGTTGGGCGCGATGTTGATGCAAAAAGAGAAAGTCATAGCTTACGCCTTATGTCAACTCAAAATTCATGAGAAGAATTACACGACTCATGACCTAGAACTTGGAGCAGTAGTGTTCGCTCTAAAGATCTAGAGACACTATCTGTATGGTACCAAGTGTGTCGTGTTTACCAATCACAAGAGCCTACAACATATTCTTGATCAGAAGGAGCTAAATATGAGGCAACACCGATGGCTGGGACTATTTAGTGATTACGACTATGAGATTCGTTATCACCCTGGGAAGGCAAATGTGGTGGTTGATGCCTTAAGCAGAAAGGAAAAAATCAAGCCACTATGAGTTCGAGCTCTAATGAGGACAATTGACTTAAACATTCCATCGCAAATTTTGAACGCTTAAGCTGAGCCAATAAAGGAAGAGAACATTTCAGAAGAAAATCTCCGTGGCAAGAACAAAGAGTTTGAGACTCGTGCCGATGGGACACTCTGTATTTGGAAACGAAGTTGGTTGTCACGTTTGAGAGGATTGAGAGACTTAATCACGAATGAGTCACACAAGTCTAAGTACTCTATTCATCCTGGATCGGATAAGATGTACAAAGATCTTAAAAGTTATATTCGCGGCCAAATATGAAAGCAAAAATTGCCACCTACGTCAGCAAAAGCTTGACTTGTGCTAAGGTTAAAGCTGAACACCAGAAGCCTTCCGGTTTGCTAGTACAACCCAAGATTCCCCAATGGAAGTAGGAAAAGATCACCATGGACTTCGTGACTAAACTAACAAAGACGGCAAGCGGTCACGATACGATTTGGATAATCGTTGATCATCTTACAAAATCTGCTCATTTTCTGCCAATAAAGGAAACACATTCAATGTAGAAACTAACGAGAAGTTGTCTCGCGTGTAACTAAGAAACGTAACCGAATATGTTACGGCTTGTTATTTAACGTAGTCTTTTGTCGACTATCGCGTTTCTATCTATCGAGCATATATTTAAATTTCTACATTTATTATTGAAAGTCAAGCGTTTATGAATTTTTCAGGTATTGCGTATATTGCTAAAAAATAAATCCTTGAGCAAACTTTGTTAGGATATCATTTCATCACCTCAAACACAAAAATAAGAAAAATAGATTTTAGAGAGAGAAAGTAAAAAACAAAGAAAAATGGTTACTTGTTCATAAAAGAAAAATGAGAAGCAACACCCTCTCCACACTTGGAGAGGGCTATAAATAGTTACAAGAGTGGACTATTCTAGTGGGCTTTGTGTTGGGCCGGTTCATAAAACAAATGGGCTTGAGCCCGACAACTAGGCCCAACTAGCTTAACTAAAATTCACAGTAAAAAACTAAGATTTACTTATACAAGGCTCGGGAATATTTAATGACCATCACTTTAATAAAAGCACGGCTAAACAATTCCCCAGGCGTGGTCATTCAATTGGGGATCCTTCTTGTTGAACGTATTGAGTCTTGAGCCTTGTATTCTTAGGGAATTCCTTTTGAAGATATTATTTGCATGCTTGTGGATCATGGATCTTGATCTTCTAACTTGCTATTCATTTGACGCAAAATACCTGATATGTGGGTCTTTGGCCTTGATTTGACTTGACTTACTGAGATCTCTAAATCTTTATCCTTGAAAATCTTTATGGCCGCCCTTGCGATCTTGTGTCGCTACCCTCTTGCTCCAAGATCTGAAAGCTTGCTAACAATCTTCCCTCAACATTTTCTTTTAACATGATTACTTGTATCAAAAATGTTCTTTTGAGGAAGTGCTTGTACATCAGAGATTGCGGAAGACTTTGATAGTTTGAGCTTTCATCATGTATATATCTTTGTCGATTGAGCATGAGGTCTTGAATCTTGACTCGTCATGGACTAGAAGCTGCTACCGTCGGGAAAACCTGCAAGTATAGGTTAGGGATAAACATATATGGACGAAAGTATCTTTGTCACTTCGTCGAATACGGTTGCAATAACCACAGTTCCCCGTTAATCAGTATAAATACTGCCTGTGATCAGGTAGAATTCAAAAGAATCTCCTTGACAGGGTTTCGCAGCTGCACTAGCCGTTCTCGTTACCGGAGCGTCTCAAAGCAGACAACACGGGTAGAGGTGATCAGATAGTTCTATCTTTCTGATGGAGTCATCCAATTCATATTACTTGGAACATGTTTGATTTCTTATAGAATCGCACCATCGTTTCTTTCCAGTTGACACAAGCTTGATTCATATAGAATCTCGCAAGTCACCTACCAAGAGCTTGTTTGATGTTGGCTCTAGAAGGATTTCCATCGTCACTATGAATACTAAGAGTATCACTCTGTTGTCTCGGCAATTATCACAAGGATAATGCGCTGGACTTAATGATACCAAATGTTTGTATAATGATGTCAACATTTTGTATATTGGAATTTGTTGTCCTAGTGATTTTGTTTGGATTCTCTTTTGGCTCTCAGACTCTATAAGTTTGCACAATTTTGTTATTGGTAATCGGAAGGCTGGAGCGGACTGCCACCTTTTCAATTATCAACCGATCTCGAAATGAGAAAGACGATTAGAAATGTGATGAACTCCGTAGAGAAATGAAACAGAAATCTTTTGACGAGATTCTGAGTGGCTAGGTGGGTTGTGCATTGCTTCACTGCGGTCCATGATGACTGGTCTTCCATATGGATTCATCTTTGTGATTACGATTGATTATGCATTGACCCGGTTTTCTTGCCTAAGGTGTATGGAGGGCTTCTTCTTATACCCCTTTATCCTTTCTATTCTATTTCATTCTTCAAACCCCTTCATTGTTAAAACCAACGCGTCCTCATTATCACCTTGTTGGGATTGTTCTGGTGATAACTCATGCCTTGGATAACATTCTTCCCAATCTCACTTTACTCCTTTTTTTTTCAATCATACCTAGGACTTCTACTCTATCTAGTGGAAAGTTCCTGGGTAGATCCCTCCGGTTCTGGCTGGATCATGGAACAGAAATTCCTAACCTTAACCGCCTTATAACCCCGTACGAGACAACAGTTGGTCGGTATTTGGTATATCCATTGTAGCCATAAAACCATTGAAAAATCAATCAACGTGTTCGAGAAGTCATTTATTACACATTGAGAGTTTTCTATATCACCAAAAGCTCCCCCTACACATATGCATCATATTATGAAAGAGTTTTGCACATGCGAGGTTTAGGAACGCACTTATAGATTGAAGATCGTATCCGTTATTAATCCGTATTGATCACATTTTAATCACTATTCTCCCCCTCAAAAATTGCATATGTGTTTACAATTTTTGACAATTAGTGAATTAAAAACAAGTTAATGTCCGGAATTCACATGAGCCTAACAAAGTCTGGGAGAACGGAGTGCATGCAAGATCATAGTATTATACTCCCCCTCAATTATAGAATAGATTGAAAACTTGGAGTGGGAGTTTGTTGAGCACACAATTTTGAAAGAATTTGAAAATTTCTTTTTGAGAATATCTTGAAAAATTGTGCTCAACAGGAAAATATGTGAGATATATCTTATTTACCATCATTTTCCTTAAAACTTCTCTTGAGCATTCAAAACTTTGAATGTTTATATGACTTTGCTCAAGACCGAGAAGATATGAGCTTCCCGTTGTTTAGGATAAATGTACATAAATGAACATTTTCCTTTCTTTGGAGACCGAGGTTCCCTAAGTGGACATTTACTTAGAAGTCGTAGAGAAAAATGAGAAAGGACATGTTTTGAAAGCATTTGAAACTCTCGCTCGAACTTCATTTATTCACCTGTGTTAATATTAATCAACATTTCTAGGTGCGCAAATGTTATCGATTGTCGAGAGACATGTCGGAGAAGATTATTTTTGTATTTTTTGAAATTTTTTGATTTTGTATTTTGCTTTTATAGGTTTTATATTTTTATATTTTGTTTTTCTGATAAAATATATACAAAGAATTACTGAGATTTTGCAAAGACGTTTCAGGTTCTTTAGGAGATAAAGCGCATACCAGGCGACGATACCAAATAGTTGAATCGGTTCTACTGGTCAGAGCTTTGTGTGAAGAGGTTCGGCCAGTTGGTAATCCGTCTTGACCAAAATACAGTTCAAATCGTTACCCATGTTTCCACGTGCTCCTTTATGATAGCGGACAGCGATGTGTTTAGTTATTGAGGTGTTGGGACCGGGTTGAGGATATGGCTATGGCTGATTTCGAATCACGTAAGATTGAATCTTGTTGAGTGAAAGCCATAGTCCGTTAACTGTGTCCGCCGTCCATGGACTTGGGCACTGCAAACGGATAGAGACTAGTGTATTCTGCTTCCGCGGTTTAGACAGCGCAGTACAGTATTGTTTTCTTTGAGGACCACAGATAACCAACTTTTCGCCTATAGAATTGAGCTCCACCAGGTAAGTACTCTTGAAGGTGTCATTTTACATCCCGCATAATCCGCATCTGAAATCCGGTTAGTTCAATGCCAGAATCCTTTCGGGAATACAAGCCAGTATTAATGGTTCCCGGATGAAACGAAAGATCCTTTAACCTCCTGAGGTGCTTCTCGGTTGGCTTAGCCTTGGATATCTCCGAGCACAATAAACAAAGTAGCATGCTACAATGTCCGGTTACTAGACGTAAGATACATTAAGTCAACCATCTCCATGCTTCGATATTTTGTCTGCATCGACTAGAGACCCATTTTGATCTAGGTCCAAGCTTGTCTTTGATCTCCATTGGAGTACAACGGGATCACAAGTTTCCATTCCATATTTTTTAAGGATTTCTAACACGTAGTTGGACTGGTTTATAAAGATGCCACGGGGGGATTGGTTAACTTGTAAACCAAGGAAAAACGTCATTTCCCCCATCATCGACATTTCGAAGCGGCTTTTCATGAGGTCAGAAAATAGTTGGGTATTCTAGGGGTGGTGTAGACCCAAGGATAATATCTCAATGTAGACCTTGTACTCTTAGATGTCATCGTCGAAGGTTTTATAAAACAAGTTTGATCAATTGTGCTTTGAGAAGTGATTCTGTAGGAAGAAGAAACTGTTTGACAAATCATCGGTTCCATGCCCTTGGTGCTTGCTTTAACATATAGTGGCACTTCTTTAACTTGTAGACTTGGCTTGGTATGATCAGGATCGTGCAACCCTTCAGGTTGAACAGTACACGTCATCTTTTAGCGTACCATGCAGAAAGCAGTTTTTCACATCACATTTGAACACACTCGTGAACGTTTGTGTGCAGCATATGCAAAATTATCCTGATAGCTTTCCAACTGCCCCAGGAGCGAAGGATTCTTGAAAATCTTTTCCTTCCTCTTTGTCGGTACCCTCTCACAACACAGACGAGACTGGTTTCGGATGACCCGTGTTCTCGTCATCATCATGCTTGTTTTTGAATAACCATTTCAACGTAAGGGGTTTTATGTTTATCCGGAGAGAGGAACTAACACCCATACATCAAGCTTTTGAACTGAAGAAGCTATTCTTGCATTGATTCAATCCATGCAGGGTCGGTCATAGCCTCTTTGACATTCTTGGGTTCCACAGTGCTTACCGTTAATGCGTACATGCACATGTCACCATCGGATCGCAGTTGATTTCTTGTCAAAAACTGGTTCGAGGAGGGTTCTCTGATCGCTTGTTCCAGAGGTGTGATCTTAGTCATGGAACTCATGAGGGTATGGTTGGTGGTAAAACGTATGCATGTTCGATGGATTCCCACATTATTGTGAGGTTGAAGATTCAGCATCACTTGTGGAAGGAGTAGCAAAGGATTGACCACAACGCATTTCATCGAAACATAGCCTTTGACATTGTCAGCTATTATTGCGGGGTTGATGCTGACCATGGTGTTGTGGTTTGAGCTCGACAACTTCCATGTGAAAATGTTGACAATTTGTGTAGCTTGAGAGGATGAGTGTGTTTGTGTCGGTGCTGTGTATGCTATTGATTGTACGTTGCCGTTGGAGTTGAAGAACTTGAGGTGCTTTGAGCAGACAGAGCTAGGTTCTTGGAGCAGTGGACGGTTGACACCAATTTAATCATCATACATTAGCTATTATCGAACAGTAAATCCATTCACCTGTAGTTGGTTTTTGAGTTGTTATTGTAGACGGTTAGCATTAAGTAAGATCGAGTCCTGAACTGATTTGTCCAGATATGTCATGCTTTGAAGGCCATGGGTTTGAACTGCTTTGTTCAAAAGCCATCGCTGAAAGCTCATTAAATGTCACATTCATTGTCTCCATGATTTTCTTTGTCTTTCGATTGTAAACTCTGTAAGCACAGGAATCAGCAGAGTAACCAATGAAAAAGTCAATATCACCTTTTGCTCCAAGCTTCCCAATATCTTCATGATCATTCTTAGGATAACAAAGAGCCCCGAATACATGTAGAAAGGTGATATCAGGTTTTTTGCCGTTAATGAGTTCGTATGTTGTTTTGTTAAATCGACAATGAATGATGGAGTAGTTTTAAGTGTAGCACACAGTAGCAATCGCTTCAGCCCATAAGAATAACGGTGCACGAGAGAAAATCAACATTGTTTCTAGCTAAGGCCTCAACCAACGTTCCGATTTCTTGTTCCCACTACTCCCTTTTGTTGAGTGTAAGGACAGAGTACGCTTGGTTGAGAGATGCCAACACTATCAAAGTATTCTTTAAGGATTTGAATTTTTGAAATTCTGTGCCTGTGGGTCGGTTGCTTATGTTGATGACAGGTGACTGAAGAAGGACAGTAATTCGCTTCAGGAAGGTTTTATCATTCTGGTGCTTCATTTTTGATCTGAGAAAAATGTACCCAGTGTAACGGAGTAATCGTCTACATATCACCAAAACATATCGCTTTCCTTTATGCTAGCAAATTCGCATTGGACACACAAATCATTTGAAGGAAGGTGTAAACCTCTGCTTAGAATTTGGAAAAGGTTTGGGAGGGTGAGACGCCCTTTTTTGCTTTCCTTGCTCACATGAGACAAAGGAAGTTCTTTGTGATATTTGAATTTTGGGTTATAAGACGGTGACAAGATCATTTTTGGCAAGGTCATTGATGGTGTCAAAATTGAGGTGGGATAAACGTTGATGCCATAACCATGACTTGGTAGAAGTTGCTCGAGCCATGAGGCAAATTGGGGATGCAGAGGCCATTTCATGGAGATTGATGGTGTAAAGGTTTGTTGAACGGTTTCCTTTTAACAAATCAAACTACATTCTAGATTTCTGGACAAAACAGGTTCCTTCTGAAGCAACCTCTAAATCTTGAAAACACATAAATGTCCCAAATGAGAAACAGATTGTGCCCCAAGCCCTAAACGAAAGAATACCATTTGGTGGTCAAAGTTTTCCCCATTGAAGATCTCCGAAACCCAAAATTGCTAGCAACCATGATCATTCAAAGCGAAACGGTTCAATAAACTTCCAGACGAAATTGATGAGAAGCTTTAGGTTCCCGTTGTCAATGCTTGGAGCAACCCGGAGTCGAGTCACCATACAACAAATTTAGATAACCTGCTAAGAAAGAAAGTAGAATTTGGAAGAAACCGTTTGATTTTTGGTTCTCGAACGGGTTATAAGTACAAGCATTAATCACCCTTAGAGCAGTCTGATGACTCTCCGATTCACTGGATGCGATTATTTTCCTTTATGTCAAAAGTCTTCCAGTTGGTGACACCTAGGCTCTAATCTAGTTAACTAGGCTTAGGTGAAGCAAGTCTTTCGTTGGACCCTACTTTCTTAGGCTTTATAACCTTTGCTTTTGTTTCTTTTGATTTTCAGTGTTTTGAAACATTTGCTTTTTGTTTTCTTGCCACGAGAATTCATGTCCTTCACTCCATAAATTAAGCATACATTCATAATGATTAGCAGTGAATAAAACAGGGCTTACACCAGTTGCTCAAATAACTACAGATTTATCATTCCGAATATCAAGCTTAACGTGTTTACATTCAGATGACATATGTTCCTTATTCTTAGAAAGCAGTAAATTCCTAGGGTGTTCTTCATCTTCAACTTCTTTAGTTGTTGCAACTACTCTTAGACGCAGAGGGGACCCTATCATTCTTTGTATTGCTCCTAGGCTGTGGCCTTCTGGTCTTAGCAGTGTTGTCTACTCCTGTAGAAGATAAACCATTTGAGTCAGAATTAACATCTTTCTTAGTGACGACATGAGGTTGTGAAACGGTGATTGGAGTTGTCCTAACGCTCGTTCTAACTTTGTTAGGGACATACTTTTCTTCCCTAGAAGGCTTGAAAGGATTAATCCTAAACATTCCTGGGGCAATCACATTATCATGTTTCACACTTTTTGATTCTTGTGGTGTGGGTACCGAGTTTGAAGTGACTGGATTTGACAAATCATTTGTCTCATCAACCTTTTGATTTGCAAACTTAGTATTCGTACTCGTACCTTTGGTGGTGTCCACTTGGTCAGAAACTTTATCAAATAACTGGGCTCTTAGCTTAGCATTTTCATAGATCGTATCATGTAATTTGTGTTGCAAAGAGTCAATTATTGTTTTAGTTTGAGCACGTGTCACAGAAATAGAGTCAAACAGGTTTTTGTATGTGGTTCTTAAGTCGTGAAGCAATTTCCTTTTCATAATTCCGAACCGACACTTTATTCTACATTCTCATTTTCAAGTTTCTGAGACATAGGATCTTGGTGTTGATACACATGGAGTATCCTGACTTTTACCCTTTTGGTCTCCCAACTGAGCTTGCAACCGTTCGATCTTTTGTTGCATGTCATTGTAAGCTTTATCGTACGAAATTTTGTCATATTTGCATTCTTCACACTTTTTGTACCAATCATTCCAAAGTTTAGCATATTCATTCTCCTTTTTAATGATACAGTTTTCAAGTCGTTCTTTCGTACGGTCAAGCTCAGTTTGGAGATTTGATGAATCTACAACCGATGGATTTTGCACAATAGACATAATGTCTTGACTGACAACTGCTCTCAAGAGACGCTCAATTTCCAATTCCAATGTCTTGTGCTTAGCAAGAGATTCATCAGCTTCTTTTGCAAGAGATTTAAAGTCTCGAACAAATTTGGCTGCTTCTTTCAAAAATTTATTCAAAGTTTTGAAGTTTGTATTTCCACTGGTTGATGATAGGATAAATTTCTTCTTTTTAAAATTTTTGTGAATCTCCTGTGAGCATATGGACGACCATTTGTGGGTATCTAAGTCATTCTATGTTTGGACAACCGTTTGAAGTAGTCAACAATTGTGCATTTTTATCCTCATTTAGAAATTTTCGTGCAACACTTAGAGTATGTATCCAAAAATTCTTATTTGGTATGGAAATCAATTTTGAAACAGTGGCATTTTGGAAGTATTTAAAAAGGTAACTCTTCTTGTGACTTGCCGTTTCGAGAAACAAAAACCGAAAGATGATTAATCTTTGTATAGTTTGCCGGTTTTATTTCTTTGTTCAATTGTTTCATTTTTTGGCGACTCTCTTGAGCAAGCTGCAGTGTCTCTTCCGAATCATGCACAACAGGAGGATCATGCTTTTCAAGTAACACTTTGCCATCATACAAACACTGATGTTTTCGCTGAGCTTGCTTGAGATAAAAAGGATTTTGATAACCCAAAGCCATTTTCTGTTCGGTGTGGTAAAACGAGTCTGGCTTAGGTGAAAGCATGTGCATCGTTTGAATCGATTGACCCGTTTTAACCAAAATATTATCTAATTCCTTTATCTTATTCTCAAGTTGAATTTGTTTATCAAGAAGCTCGTCTTCGCGTATTTTGAAATCAGACTTTAACTTTTTCTTTTCTCTCGAGAAGAGAAGAAAAGTTTGATTTTTCGTTGAAGAGCGGTTGTTTACTTACATTTGTAATTTCCTCATTCAGTGAGTCGTTATCTTGTTTTACCGGACTTTAAATGAGTGCATTTATCTTTTTAGTAAGACATTGTTCTTGATAAACTGACTTTTGATAACATCTTTCAAGTTTGTCATATTTTTCTTGACTAATTTCAAAACACTTTTCTTGATTTTTATATCTAGCAAGCTCAGTGGTCAAATCAGCATTTGTTTCTTTCAGTTTCCGATTGACCGAGTTGACCTTTTCAACTTCAAGGGCCAAATTATTATATAATGATTCAAGTAAAGCACGGTATTTCCCTCATAGTTTCAGTTAATGTTGATCTATGATTCCCCCTCTTGTTCCTCACCCGAGATATCAGGAAATCCATGTCATTATGTTGTACTTGGTGTGGTTCAGAAATGGGCTCGAGTAGTTCAGTATACTGCTCTTCTTGATGTAAAACATATTAAATAATCTCATTATCATTAGCAGTGTGTCATAGTTGTGTACCTCAAGCTGGATCCGTCTGAATCATAGACGGGGCTTTGCCAGTCTGTACGTACCCGATGTCGATGCTTGCTGCAAATTAGCCATCAAAATGCAGTTTGCATTGACTTCCTCAATCTCATCAAGATCTGCTGCAGCAGCCATCAAATCAAACTCTTTAGCTTGGAGTTGGATTCCTGCTTCTTCCTTTTGAGCAATCAGCAGCTGAATCTGAAGATAAGCAGCATCCCTTCTCCTTGGTCTGACTGTGCAGTTCCTAGCAAGATGACCCATTCTCATGCTAGTTTGTAACACTTATCTGATTTCATTATTCCCAGGCGCATTACCCTCAGCCCGTGCTGCTACAAACCATTTCCATTCCCAATATTCTGAACACCAATTTGCCATCTGATTACCCATTATTCAGAATCCCCTGATTCTGAACTTGCAATCTTGAACAACCTGATTCCTGACATTCTATACTGCATTATACCCATTTTGATTCCCAACATTCTGCCCAACATACTGTCTAAACTGATTCCCACCATTACCTCCAACTATCTGCATCTGTCTGTCTTGACCCATATTCATACCCCGGTTGAGCATCTGCGATACGAGGGTTTGATGAAATTCTTTGTTGTTTTGGTTGGTGTCTGAGTAGGTTTATTTGAATGCCTTAGCCATTAGAGCGTGTGCCATGGTCATTGCGGTTGTGGGATCTTGTAAGTCTTCGGAATTTGGTATTGGTTGTTGCATGATGTTCTGGTTTTGAATGATGTTGTGGGTTTATAGTTGTTTGTTGATGGGTTGTGGTTTGTTGCGTGTAGGTATTGGTGATGTTTTGATCTTGGTGAAACACTGTATAGTTGAAAGGCTTGTTGGAATTTGCCATGAGTGCGAGCGGATCATGTTTGGTTTTTGCAATTTTCGTTTAGCTCTTTGGCATCGACCTCCTTTTGATTGCACTTCAAGAAATATTACAACTGAGTGTAATCTTGGCGTATGTAGTCCTTCGTTTGATGAACAATAGTAACATGCCGACTCCTATTTTGGTTGTAGTTGTTTAGGAGAACTATCAGATTTACTAGCAATCTTTTTAGAAAGTGTTTGTGTCTCTTAAAAATCATTCATCAATTTTGAGAACGGTGATAGTAAGACTCAATCGATTCCCATCAGTAGGAGTAAAACCTTTTCCTATTCATTAAACAACTTAGCCTTCTTCTCTTGAATTCCAATATCAGAACCTTTCATTATTTGTTGAACACGTAACCAAATTTCCTGAGCAGTTTCACAACTATCAACAGCAGCATAGATGTCTTCAGGAAGACCGAGAAGAATGGTCTGAATAGCTTGATCATCTGCTTCCATCTGTTTAATTTCTGCTACTGTGAGTTCATCATCGGTTTGTTCATGAAACGTTTCAAGAACAGGTACTTCACGGTCTGCATCACCTGGTTCAGGAATCATTCGTCTGACATAAGGACCATTCATAATGGAGTTGTAGATTAACTTTCCATTTGGTCTACTCTTAGCATACCGAAGAAGACGTGATGACCATGGAACGTAGTTCTCTTTGTTAAGCATAGGAGGGCGGTTTTCAGAACCGGCTGCATAAATGTCTTGTTGAGTCGACATTGCAAAAGTGATGTGAAATGATAAACAAGGATCTTTAGTGGGTAAAGTGATTGTTGTTGTTGTGGATTTGAATCAATTAACAAAAAGTTACGGGATTTTTACTTGTCTTTGACAAAACCGTATAATGATTAACGGGATTTTACAAGATCACTAGATAACCGTGAATGATTTGATTTGGAATCAGCGGCGAAAAATTCCAAAAAAATACTGAAAGTGTCAATATAAATCATTAGAAAAACGATGTTTTTGGGCTTCGAAAAATCCTTAACCAGCTAAAGGGTGGTTACAGCGTGATCCGTCACGTTTTTCTCTTCGATTTGAGAGGTCACGGGCCTTAAACGGACTTACGGATCAAAAGTTATGGCTGTTTTACTGAAACCCTTTTCTTCACAAAAAAAATTTCGTTCGGTCCAAAAATTTTGCTCGTTCGATCCTTTGGTTCGATCCTCTCGATCGATCCTCTCGTTCGATCAACTCGTTCGATCAACTCGTTCGATCCTCTCGTTCGATCAACTCGTTCGATCAACTCGTTCGATCAACTCGTTCGATCCTCTGGCTAGTTCGATCGTTGGCTAGATCGATCGCTGGCTAGTTCGATCCTTGGCTTGTTCGGACCTTGGCTAGTTCGATCCTAGGCTAGTTCGGTCCTTGGCTTGTTCGGTCCTTGGCTAGTTCGATCCTTGGCTAGTTCGATCGTTGGCTAGTTCGATCGTTGGCTAGTTCGATCCTTGGCTTGTTCGGTCCTTGGCTAGTTCGATCCTTGGCTAGTTCGATCCTTGGGTAGTTCGGTCCTTTGCTAGTTCGAACCAATGCTAGATCGATCCTTCACTAGTTCGCTCGTTCGGACCTTCAAAAAATTCTCTTCGTTCGGTCCAAACAAGAACTTTAACCCCGTCCTTTTCTTCTTAGCGACCTTGTGAAATTCACATCAACCTCAACGAACTACAAGCACTAAACCACAAGCACTAAACCACAAGGTTTTGATACAAAAAAAATTATAATGAAAGATATAATGGGGAAAAATTCGAATAGAAAAAAACAAAAGAAATAAGCCGAAACAATAAAATCTAATAAGTTACCACAAACAAATCACTTAACCCAACCTTGGCTCTTGATACCACTTGTTAGGATATCATTTCATCACCTCAAACACAAAAATAAGAAAAATAGATTTTAGGACGAGAGAAAGTAAAAAACAAAGAAAATGGTTACTTGTATAAAGAAAAATGAGAAGCAACACCCTCTCCACACTTGGAGAGGGCTATAAATAGTTACAAGAGTGGACTATTCTAGTGGGCTTTGTGTTGGGCCGGTTCATAATACAAATGGGCTTGAGCCCGACAACTAGGCCCAACTAGCTTAACTAAATTCCCGTAAACTACGATTTACTTATACAAGGCTCGGGAATATTTAATGACCATCACTTTAATAAAAGCACGGCTAACAAACTTAAAATATCCTAAACCTTTCTAAATAAATATATAGTGGAAATAATCAAGAGTTGGCAACTTTGGTCCCCCCTTTTATTGTGTGTGTCGTCCCCCCATCACCCAACAACATCCCATCATGTTTGCTAACTTGTCCCCTTGGTACCATTTTATTCTTGTCCTAAGCCTTGGATACCATTTTGGGTGTGCACTATATGACTAGGTGCATATGCATATTCATTCATTCATCCTTCACACTTTATCTCTCTAAAAATGCACACACAAAATTCTTTCTCTCCCTCTCTTCTTTTTGGCGTCGGACGAACCACAACACCACCACCTTTGGTGTTTTTGATTTCTTGTTCAAGTTTTGGTTGTACTTTATTGATCGGGGTTCATTTCAAAGATTATTTGGGGTATTCTTTTGCTTATTCTGGTTATATTCATAGTTGTTTGGGGTAAAGGTTCAAGTTTTTCTTCACCATCTTCTCGCTACGTGTAAGTATCATCACCATCTTCGTTTACACAAATTTTCTGTACTATACGTTCACTCGCCGTTATCTTTTTCTTATCAAAACAACATCATCCTTGTTTGTGCACACTTTTTAAAACAAAAATCTCCTAATAAACAAAGTTGTATGATTTATTTCAAAGTTTGAAGCTTTTTATTTATTTCTTGCGCTTTATTGTACTTTTGGGTTCGTAGCGTTAGATTAAGCTATACAAATGTTGTTGATGATTTAATGGTGTTAGGGTTATGATGGTTATGAGATGGTTTTTGTTGGTGAAATCACTATTAAAGGGTTTTCAGATAGATTTGTGGTTTTGACGAAGTCGTGATGTGTTTTGGTTAGCTTTCGGATAAAGTAGGTTGTTGTCCCAAATAAATTCATAGGTTTAGACGGTCATAAAAATGTTTTGGATTGGTTAAACCTTTAAGACACGCTATTATATGTTCTCCCGTCGATTTTGATATAAAGAACGCGAAAAACAGACTTATAACGAATAAACTATGGCCGTTTAAAGTTTGGCGAGAAATAAATATATGTTTTTGACAGCTTTTGCAAAGTTTACGGACCTTCTGTCTGGTTTTCAAATCAAGGTTTTGACCCCTTTCGGGTCCGAATTGGCCAAAGTGTATAAAATGAAACTTGTCCGGATTGACTTTTCACTAAATAAGAGACGTTTCTCGAGTCATGAAAGTTTAAAACGAAAGAGTTACGTTCGGTCAAAGTCAGTCAATTTTTGAAACTTTTTAAAAATAAGTGTGAGCTGATTGGAATTATAAATTGGGTTTTTGAACATTTTCGGGACTGTTCGAGCTATAAAAACCTAGGCGAATATTAGTAAACCACTTATAGATAATTAGGACACAATAGAAAGTTTATAAAGACGAGACTTGAAAGACGTTAAGGGTTTCTAAAAATAGAAAGTTTAGTATAAGACGTAAAGTATATATATATATTAGCGAAATAAAAATGGAAACAAGACATTTAAGATCACTAAGTGCGTTTAGGCTTAAAATGGACTTGACATATACAATTAGACCACGTTCGCGTTCGAGATTCTCAAACTTTCTAAAAGTAGTAACTTTCCAAAAATAGTAATTTTCGGTAAAGTGTCGGAACATAACTAAAAACTTTATATTTTTACTAAGTCACATTTTAACTACTTAAACTAAAGCACAAACACATAAGGATGATATTGCTTCCAATAAACGGTTTATGCGACGTTTTGTTATTTATTCTTCTCCTAAAAGCGCGTCATTATTTAATTAGGTCGTGGTTAGGATCGTCTGGTTTCTTCCTCACTTCGTTGATTACTTTCGTTCATATCTTACTTAAGGTGGGTTTATAGCCCTACGTTTTACTCGTTTATAAATACTTTACAACTTTATAAGGTGAGAAACATTGTTTTTTTTTTCTTTGGACGTAAGTACGTTATCTTGATTTATAAAATGTTTACGGATTTGCCTAATTACCGCTAACTCACTATTGCCCATATTCATGAACCGTTAATTACTTGATGTAAGCGCGAGTGTTATAAATAGATCTATTAGGACTAATATGCCCCGTCCAGGTTTGGTGATTCTTACTTGTATCGGAGGGACCGATCAAACGAACGTATATCATGTCGGATTTGCTAGGTGGTTTTGAGTTACACCTATCTAGGGCAAGCTTTAATTGGCATTAATTTGTTGCATACTTTGTTTAGCTTCGGTGTCATGATCTTAGTGCAAACGTAAATACCTTTTGTGATATTTTATGTGTTACAATAGTCACACATTTATAAATCTTGCGGTCCATACTTACGTTTTACCTAAACCTATGAATTCACCAACTTTATGCTGACTTTTTAAGCATGTTTTCTTAGGTGCTTAGCTTTGGATTCCCTTTGATGTGCTATGTGAGGTCTCATGCATATGGCTGGTTTTCAAGATTTATCAATCTATCATTTATTTACCGTTGTTAATTTGAAAACTTCTCTAAAGCTTTCGCATTTGACAATTTAAATTATTGAGTATTGTAAGACTTAATTATTTAAATTTATGCAACGGTAAAGTATCTTTTAAAACGTCCATATAGTGGTCGTTCTTTATATCTTATGCTTGTATATTTATGAAGTCACGCCCTCGGATGCCTATGTCCGTTGTGACTCGTTTTTGGAGGTGTGACATAATCCAAGTTATAAAGCATAATGTACAATCCTTAAATGCAATCTTTCACCACAAAATCAACTATCTAACAAATACAAATATTCAAGCAAAATGTACAACATTTATTCCTCTACGCATATGTTACAAGTATAAACTAATTAATGTTATTTTTAAAACACCATTAAAATAAAAAAAATACATATATTAAAGCAAAACATACAACATTTATTCCTCCATGGATATGTTACAATTATAAACTAATTAAAATACACTAATTAATGTTACTTTAAAAACACCTCTAAAATAAAAAAATACATGTTATTATACACATTGTACAAGCTAATAAAACATACAAAGCTTAATGCAATTTATATGCTAACAAGTTGATGATACATATGGTTTTGAAAACTGAACCGGACCAACGGGTTCAACCAGAAATCAGAGTCGCCACCGGTTTGGCTAGCCAATAAAATCCGTCCAAAAATGAAACGGAGATGACCGGTAAAAACCGGTAAAAACAGGTGAATCGGGTCGAACTGAGATCATTTTTTTATTCTCCGGTTAATTAGTTCATTTTTGTTTTGTTGGCATCTAAACTTTAATTACAGGGTATCCGCCATTGCAACGCGCGAATACCCTGTTAGTTAGAATTATATGCAAAAGTTATATGTGTTGTATTTTATGAATGGTAAAAATTTCAAAGAGCTGTAACTTATATATATATATATATAACTATATATATTAAAATAATTAAATTGATCAAGTAGCCAGCGTAAAATGAAAACATCATGATACGCATGAGGATCATGATGGCACAAAGATAACTATCTTATTTTAATTGTTTTAGGATAAGTCATTGTTTTAGGATATGTATTCGAGTTGTGTTAGGATAAGTGTTTGGTTTTGTGAGTTATCACATAACTAGTATTTAAGGTTTCACAATGTAATCAGTTAATCAATCAATCAAGTTTGTCAAATAAATTGTCTAGTCTTCTCTCTATATTCTTAAGGAGCTCGCACACGCTAAAAGTGGTGCTACTATCCCGATACAACCCAAACCGGGTCGTATCAATTGGTGCTTTCATTGAGAGTCCTCGTTGAGGGTTTTCGATTTAGGGTTCAAAAAAAAGTTACTATTCACGTACTGTTCACGTACTGTTCATCGGAAAAAAATTTAAAAAAAATTATACTTCGAATTATTGTTCATGGCATTGGGTGGCAGCGATCGGAACGCGAAATACGAATTATCCAAGCTCTTGCAAATGGGTACGGTGGCCGAATATCAGGATGAGTTTGAGAAGCTTATAAATCGAGTAACAGGGATCTCTGAATCTTTACTTACATCGTTTTATATATCTGGACTTAAACTGACGTTATCAATAGAACTGTTGAGGGCGAGGCCTACAACTTTAGGGGAAGCCTTCTCCTTAGCCCGTATAATAGAGGCTCGTTTGGAGGCAATTGCAGAGAAAGAGAAAGAGCAGATCATTAAAAAGAAAGCAGATACCATTCTATCATTACGAAGTGAATTAGCTTCACCTGGGATTAAAGGGTCCTTAGATGCCGATGAAGATATTGGTATTGACGAGGTTAGTAGCGCGATAGACTGTGTTTTCCATATTGGTGAGAGTAATGAAGTTCGTAGCAAGTTTGATGAATTTTCAGAAAATAAGAAAAGTGTGATAGAGGTTGTTATGGGTGGTGGTGAAGCGCTTGGGGTATATCGCGAGAAGAGTCGTGGGGCAGTGGAAGGCGGAAGAAAAGTGTTGTGTTACGTCCAAGGCAGCAAAAGGCTGAAGAAGAAAAAGATGGATGCTGCAATTCAAAGAAGATTATGGTCTCCCGGAATTAAGAGTGCTTTTCAAGACAACACCTTGAGGGTAAGGTGGTTTTGAAGGAGTGATGAATGATACGCATGAGGATCATGATGGCATAAGGATAACTATCTTATTTTAATTGTTTTAGGATAAGTCATTGTTTTAGGATATGTATTCGAGTTGTGTTAGGATAAGTGTTTGGTTTCGTGAGTTATCACATAACTAGTATTTAAGGTTTCACAATGTAATCAGTTAATCAATCAATCAAGTTTGTCAAATAAATTGTTTAGTCCTCTCTCTATATTCTTAAGGAGCTCGCACAAGCTAAAAGTGGTGCTACTATCCCGATACATCCCAAACCGGGTCGTATCACATCAAGAGTGCCTTTGACCATATTTAACGAGAAAACTAATGATCGTTAACAACCATAGCACGAAGTGAAAAAAAAGTAACCACGGTGACAATTTGTAAAAAAATCTTAGAAATGGCAATACATGTAAAAATGAGAAACCACATAGGCATCTTTTGTAGTTAACCTGAAAATAACCTTAGCTTACTTAAACATCTAACCACTTACAGTAACTTCAAAGAAACCAATAGTTTTGTTTCTAAAAGGCGTTCTATTTAAACAAAGGATTCTTAAAGCAAAATGAGGATATATTAGAAAAAAACTTCCTAGAGAAATATTGTAATGTTTCAATAATTGAAAAGAACCTTTGAAAACTTATTTGTTTAATCTGTTTGACAAGATTCTAAAATTCACACGCCAAAAAAGAAGCATGAAAAGCACACGGATTCCACGTCATTTTTTCGTCATATCACATTCTTCTCAAAAAACTTACATTCGAAGTAGGTTCAAATTTCGAACTAATTTCCACTAAAAGGCAGTTTCATTAGCATTAAACTTTTATGACTGAACGGTTATTATATTTAAACTATTTTATAATGTATTTGAGATTTTCTATAAAAAAAAGTTTTAAAAATATTAAAACAACATACATTGCTATAAAAAGAAGTTTTAAAAATTTGAGTCAATAATTAATTCTTCCTACAATAATTGCGTTATAATGTAAAGAAAAGTTCATTTGGAGACTAGTTTTTACCCACATGCTGAGGGATAAATCCCTATCATCCATTTGTGTTTGATCTAATGGTGGAGATATGGGTGAGCAAAACAGACCGTCGACCGGACCGGACCGGACTGACCGGACCGGACCGAACGTATTTCGGTCCGTTTCTCGATCCATGCTTTTCATTACATTCGGTCCTTGGTCCGGTCGGTCGGGTCCGGTCGGGTCCGGTCTTACAAAAAACCCGGCGATTATGCCTTGTAGGACCGGACCGACCCGGGCCATTTCAGTCCGGTCCTCAGTCCGGCGTTTTGGACCAATTCGGTCATCGGTCCTGTCCGGTCCTAGGATCGTGCTCACCCCTAGGTGGGGATTAAAATTAAGATTTAATTGATTGATAACGCTCAAATTGAGTATGTTTTTAGTCGCGTTATCCGTACTTTTGTATAAGTTATTTGGCTATTTATCTATGGTTTTATTACTTAATTGTATCAAAATGTGTTTGCAAGTATATTTGTAACCAAGTAAAGAAAAAGCAAGAAAAATAAGTAAAAACGATGTTTTTATACAAATACGAAGAATTCCGCATCAAGATCAAGCTCGAGAAGCATTTCAAGAGCAAACGAGTCCACCATACAAGGTTTCAAGTCCCGAGATAAAGTAAAAATGAAGGTAAGTTGAAGAATAAAGACCCACGACCAAGTTTCACACGTTCGGGAAGCTTAAACGAAGACATATTGGAAGTATTGTTGTTCCCGACACACCTTCACCATTTTGGCCATAACTAGAGCATACGAACTCCGTTGGACTTGATTCAAGCGGCCACGCAAAGCTAAAAGAAATATCTACAACTAGGAGTAAGCCAATTTCGTAACCAGAAGACCCTCAGCCGGCCGGGTGGCCATCTAGCCCGGCGGCTGGAAAAAGATCATATTTTCCAAGTCTACTTCTAATGCTTGTTTTGACCCCTTATCACTTGGGAACCATCAAGACTATTCTAGAACCCTTCTCCCTGCATTTTACATCCATTTTTGCCCAAAAAACTTGCTTGGTGGCCAAGGGCATTTCAAGTATAAATAGGAGTACCCATACCATTGTTTTCATAATCAAATCTTCATTCTCTCTTCTCTACACCTCCAACAATTCTCCTTACACCCTAAGGACGAATTTCCACCATTATATCTCTTGCAAAAGACCACACAACCTTTTCCAAATTCAAAAGAAGGCTCAAACACATCAAAGAAGGTGTTACAGATAGTTTTTCGAGTTGGTACGAAGCGTATAGTCGATTGGAGGCTTAAGGGTTGCTCTAAATCCTTCCATTACCTATTGTAATCTTACTTTGGTAATCTCTTGTTACTTTTATGATGTTTGTTATGAATGATATGATTGATGAACCTTTGGTTTTTGTTGAAATAATCATGGAATAGTTTTGTTTTACTTGTTTGGAATGATGTAAACATTGATATAGAGTGTTTGGATCTTTGCTATATAGAATTAGATTTCGCTTATGAGTTTGCTTGAATTGATATGTGTCTTAACAACTTGTTGGTAAATCATAACCGGATCTATAGGTCGAAAGGATTTCTTGTTGTGGTTTGTTCTAAATATTAGCGCGCATATATGTTTGGCATTTCATGATTGACAACCATGAATAAACAAGTTAAATTGACTCATAAAGGTTTAATCAAGAGTATAGGTTGAAACGACTCTAATGAACAAATTGGTAAAATCATCTTTCTAACAAATAGCTTGTAATGAATCGGTTTATAATAACGATCATAGGTCGAAGGGTTCGTTAATCTAAACCGTGTTATATACAATTTCATGATATTACCCATTGATTGGAATTGTGTGACTTTGATTTATTTGCTATTGCTTAAGTATCTACCCGATATTCCAACACTCGATTGATATGAATACTAGTTCCAAACAAGTGTTGTTTTACTTATTGAATTTGCTTAATCATATTTCCGCGTTATTTGTTACTTATATGGTATTGTGGGACGTGACATCCACTTTACTAATTTCGTAATGCTTATTACTTAGATTCTTCACAATTGAAAACACCTAAATCCTAGTGAACGACCTTGGCTTACCACACCAAGCTAGCTACATACGAAAGGGTCATACTTGCCCGTGTGTTCTTTGCTTATTTGGTAATTTGTGTTATAAATTTAAAACTAGTAGTCACGAGACACATCATTGATAAACATATTTATTTGTCTCTCCTTCCTTTCCCCGACACCAACAACATAAACACCCAAATAATACTTTTACTTTTCTTCTTAACCCATCAATCAAACAATTGAATTTACCTTTTCTTTTTGTAAGATCCAATGTCATCACTCACTATCATTCCCATTCCAATATATCTAATCGATTGAAAAATCATGGTGGAGGTTGATCAGGTTAGTTCGTGCTTTCTTTTTACGGGTAAAAAAAATATGAAACTTATTTTAGCAATTTTTTGATTTATATGTATGCAGAGTGTGGGGATTGTGCTAGTGCACGTAAGGTGTTTGATAAAATGTATGTGAGGAATGTGTATCCTTGGGATGGGATAATTAATGGGTATGTTAAAGGTGGCATGATTTGGGATGCGAGGGGGTTGTTTGAGTGGATGGGGATGAGGGAGAGGGATGTTGTGACGTGGAATATGATGGTTGTTGGTTACGAGTGTAGTGGTATGTGTGACGAGGCGGTGAAGTTGTTTAAGGAGTTTACGAGGGTGGGGGTAGAGTTAATGAGTTTAGTTTTACGGGGGTGGAGTTAATGAGTTTAGTTTAAGACTACTGCTAATTGTGGCCATGGTCATGAATTTTGTATGATGTATTGGGAATGTTATGTTTGTACCGCAATTAATGATAGTCTAGTTTGTTTAACTTTAAAGTGTCCTGAACCGTCTTGTAGGCTAGTAAGAAACTTAAGTGGTGTCCTGGTCCGTGGTGCGATTAGAAAGGATTCATTTGTGTACAAAAAAGGATTTTCAAATCTACACTAAAATAGAAGAGGCTGAAGCAGATACTAAGGTTATCTTCCATAAATTTAGGAAAAAGTTAGCCCATTTCACTAGAGTGACTGGATTTCTAGAACTTGATGAGGGCACTAGAGAATGATTTTTTAGCGGTTGCCAGTTTTGATTATGGTCACGCATTGACAAAGGCGAGCCATAATTCTTTTTACTTTTTTCATGTATCTTCTCATTTTATTGTATCTGTAGATATATAATCTCAAAATTTCTTTATTGTCACCTTGTTTTGTAGGTTTTTAACTACTACAGTGATAATGTGACAGATGATGGTCTACTGAGGATGTTGAAGGTTTATAAAGAAAGATCTTAAGCCATCAAGACGTCAAGATAAGGACAGTAAAGACAACGATGATGATACTGATGACGATTATCTTCTAGATATCAAAGAAGCAGATGATTATGATGAATCAAAGATATGTGATAATACTAGTGATGGTGATGAACAGTCTGAAGACTCTGAAGGAACTGTACTTAAAGAACCTCATGAAGAAAATTCAGATGGCGATGCTGATGGTGAAATGAATGATGAAACTATGTTCTGAATGGATTCGTATCTTGCATAAATCTTTTAAGAAAAAAGAAACTAAGCTGGTGGTGGTGATACTGCTGATTCTTAGCTTGTGCTTTTCAAACTTTGTGTTCTTTCATTGTTGGAATTTTACCTACATGAGAATCAAGGCAAGTCTTATTTTGTTAAATTTATTGTTTTCTAAATTTTAAATAAACCTAAATCATATGTTTAAAAATATTAATATGTCATGCAAGTAAACCAAAAGTGTTGAAAGTATACTCAAATCTTTGTCAGGCATTTGTGAACCCGCATACCACTGAAGGCAGTGAGCAGCTTGGTGACCGTATTTGTAACCATTTAAGAAAACATCAATTACTCCATCAAAGAAGAAACAATCTACATCTTTTCAATGATATAGAAAAATTGTCAATCTTGCTCAGAACTCAACTTATTGGATATCGAAGATCATTGATTCTAGAAACTTTTTAGAAGAGGAAAGGAAAAGGTGTGTTACCCAAAAGATTCAAGCCTAAAACTAACGATCCGGAGGTCGAGGAGGATTAAATAGAAAGAAAGCCATATTATTGAATTGCAGAGAGAGAAAGGGAAGAGTGTGTGTTTCTAGAGAGAAGGAGGAGAAACACACACTAGAGATGGTTACATTATGAATCCTCACCCCTCCATTGAAGTATGGAGGGGGTATATATAGTCCTATGTGTCACCTAACTAAGCTAACATGACGTTACTAGTCCTTATTCGACAAGACTATATTAAACTAATGTAATTCCGTATAAGTCGACATATTTTAAGGCTAACAATCTTCCCCCAATATGTGGACATACGGAATTACTTACAATATTCCTAACAAGTACAAATACAACATAAATAAAGTCTTCCAAAGTGCTTCCAAAGCTGAAGATGTCTTCTGAGTTCTCCTGGTCTTGAAACTTGTACTCCAGCTTGGATCTTATATGTCTTTTACTTGTTCTGGAACCATTGTAGTATGCATGAGTTGGATTAACTTCCCCCCGATGCATGTAACATGACTTGAAAGACTCCTTTTTGGCAAAGTTTCTAAATCAGCTTCCCCCCAAACCAACATCCGTATCTTGAGCGAATGATCTTCTATCATTGACATTTAAAGTACACAACGGAATTTTGTAGAAGAATCATCCAATACCCGAGGTACACACTTTATCCCTTTTAACGAAGTTGAAATCATAGCACCAAAATCAATTAAGGCTCAGAAATGCACTTTGCTTCCTCTTGGATAGTGCTGATGTGAATTGCTACACCAAAGTCAACTAAGAATCTCCCCCGAAGCAAGGTTTCCTACAGATTCTAAGCTTCCATGTTCAAAGACATATTTGAGGCTAACAATCTCCCCTAATGCGTGGTCTTCGAATTCCTAAGGTGTGATCTTGAATCTTGCTTCCTTGAACTTGTTGAGATTGATTTGTCATCGAGTTCTTGAATCTTTGGTCTTTATCATGTTGTAGGCTTGTTCCTCCATGCTTTGTGATCTTTGATCTTGAGCCTTTGTCATTGTCTTTCGACTTTGTCTTCTGTTATGAGATCTTTAAATATTTTCCTTGTTTGTGTTTGTTGTCTTTGCCATCTTGCGTTCTTGGGTCTTGGCCAACATACTCATACTTTGCATGATCTTGAAAGCTTACTAATAATCTCCCTTGACATCTTTATCTTGAAGTTCTTGATATCTATACGGAAGATCTTGAATATCAAAGTTTGCAGAAGTCTTTGTCTTGTATGAACTTTAGAATTCTTGATTCTTGAATCTTGATGCTTACAGTATGTCTTTGTGGTTTGAGCATAAGCATGTGGTAATGAATTCGACTCTGCTGGAAAGAGGTTGTAACACCGTCATCAGTACTTACATTTTAATGTTAGTGATAAACATATATGTATGAATATGGCTTTGTCATTCATCACAGTTTGGTTACATTAACCTCCGACTCTGTGAGGACCGTTTTACAGTATAAATACTGTACCTGTGATCAGGTAGATTCAATTTGACTAATCCAGTTACAACATCCATAACAAACAGTCAAATGCATAACAACATCATGGCATCTTGTTCAAGGGACCGTCCAGCAATGCTTGCAACTGGAAGATATGCTCAGTGGCAATCACGTTTCTTGAGATGCATTAACACAAGACCAAATGGTGATACCTTAAGGAAATGTATTCTATAAGGTCCTTACATAACTTCTACTGTCATAATTCCAGCTGAACCTGCAACAGATGATTCTCCATAAGTTCCAGAACAAACAGCAGTTGAGACACTCTTGAATATGTCTCCTGAAAACCGTAGCACCAAAATCAATTAAGACCCGGAAATGCACTTTGCTTCCTCCAGGATAGTGCTTATGTGAATTGCTACACCAAAGTTAACTAAGTCCCGAGTGTAAGCAATTTATCCCTTTAAGGAATCATCCTTCACATGTGTACATCTTACATCAACTAATACCGCTTCTATATTGTATCATGACATTTGGTCTTGGTGAATATCCGTTCGGGGGTACATGCGAGAAATCAACAACAAATATTCTCACGTATGTAGAATACTTCACAAACCATACTTAGTAAAGTAGTGTATACTACTTCCCCCTGGAAGTTGACCTAATTACATCAAAGTACACATTTTCCCTCATGATTGTTTCGAACTCTCAAAAGCATCAGTGACGTGTACGACCATATACTCGAGAAGTTCTTGTCATAAGCAACAATCTTGAAAAGTTATGAAAGACATTGAAGAACTTTGAAAGATTTTGCTGAGACTGTGAAGTACTATTGACGTTCTATAACTTTAAATATCCCGTGAGAATTGATGATTACATCTCAACCTTTAAACTCTCTGGCTAACTTACCAACCTTGTATTCTGTCGGCTATTGCTGTGACCACTTGGTGAAGTAATCCTGATATACCAAACTTGAAAATGAAGTAAAGTTCCCCAAATTTGTTACTTAAGCTTGCACTGTTGTTGATTAAAGAACGATGCAGACGCAAATTTCTAATTACCCTATATCCGCCATCAAAAGTATAAAAAGTACAACACCTCTTGAAATTATCCACATCGACATCTACATGTGACACTGAGTACTACAACGTAACTCCTTTAAGTGATAGTTATCCAGGTCTTCAACCAACCACCCCGACTACTGGAAACTAGATAATCCAAGTCTCAATCATAACTGTATACAATCAAGCAAGTCATCAATCGATAGAGTGGGTTTGAAGAAAAGAGGTAGAAAGTAGAAGGAAGTCTCGATGATGAAATAAGTAGACACCTTCGTGAAACCCACTTCAATCTCAAATACAAGATACCAAATCAACTTTGTGATCGCTTGACATTAAAATCCAAATTCCATAGCCGTTTTGACGTTTTAGTGAATCTTTAATGATCATTTTGGATTAAGTGTTGTGTTTGCTTTGGTGTTTATTTCGTATCAAAAATGCCTTGTGTCGAAATTGGGTTTCACCGAAATTGACTTGATTGAAATTGGAATGTACCAAAATTGGTGAAACAGGAAATTTACACATTCCGCAAAACCTTTATTTGCACATTCCGCAAGAATTTACACATTCCGCAAGAATTTACGCATTCCGCAAGATCTTGTTTTGCACATTCTGCAAGATCTTGTTTTGAAAATTCCGCAAGATTAAAGTTTGCATATTCCACAAGATTCAAGTTTTCACATTCCGCAAGATCTTTACACAAACCTCAAGATTTTTAAAATTTTTGCCATAGTTTCTTTTTGTGTAATTGTCATAAACCACAAGATGGATTCCCTGTATATGACACAAACCATAATAAATCTATAATGCACAAACCGCAAGAATGAAATTTGCACAAACTGTAAGAAATCTTGCACAAACCACAAGATTCATCACACAAACCGTAAGCATCATACTTTATACACAAACCGCAACATTCAAAATCAAACCCAGATTTTTCATATCTAAATAAGTTGATTGATGGTTCAATAAGCTTCTAATAGGCACAAGGGTTAGGAAAGTACAAGTTGATGATCGAAAACAACAACAAATAAGCTTGAAATAAGCTTATTTGTCTGGTTTGAGGAGTTCGAACTAATAAGCTTTAAAGAAGCTTTAAAAATCAGTTTGGTGTTGTTATAATCTATGAAAAGCATGTAACAATAAGCTAGAAACTATAGAAGGAAGAAAGCTTCAAGCTTTTTGTACTATATATCCAACACCAATTGAACTGTTGCCTTATGCTTATAAATAAGCCACGAAACACCCTAATAAGCAACAACACAAACACAAATTACTCCTAGAATCTAATGCCAAATTTAGTACCTATGATATCATTTCACTTACATAATCAAAGCAAGAAATAAAGATAAGAAGATGAGAAGAAAAGAGAAGGAAGAACTAGAGAGAGAAAGTAGAGAGAAAAGAAAGAGCGGTGGATTGAAACAAATATGTAAACTTACAAATGAACAACCAACCCTTCTCCATGTGTGGAGAAGGGGTATTTATACTTAGACAATAAGGCTTGGACGCCTATGGGCTTTCTATGGGCCGAGCTTGGGATTACTTGGGCTTTAGCCTATAACACATGACTAATTAGCTTACATAAACGAGCCCGTTTACCCTTTCTACCATATTACAGCATATTGTAAATAAAGACTGAGCTTCCATGATGAATAGCCGAGCTTCTTTGTCAGACTCAATATTTTGAGGCTAACAAGGTGTTCGATATCTTAAAAGTGCTATAATGGCTTATTTTGATGGGAAAAACTCTCAGCTTAAACCCTAAATTTTGAAAGAAATCATTAGAAGATGTGCTTGGGTAGGTGAACAATACTTTGGGCTTCTTGCTGAAAAATGTATTACTGCAAAGTCAAAGTTTTGGCAAGTTGAAGCACTTGATTTACTCTTGGAAGCATTAAAGCCATTTGTGTCTGTCAACAAGAATGAAGGTACTGTGGTCCTGGGAAAGAAGATGATAAGTGGTCATCTTTCTGAACTTTGTGTTTTGATCAAGGAACTCGTGACAAATATGCCCGAAAAGCAAGCTAGGAGGGCTAAAGTTCATAGATTTTGTGGTAGAATGTTTCATATATTAAGCACCCTTAAATTATCCACGAAGTTTCTCAAGTCTTTAGACTCTAAAGTCCATTTGGTTTGTGGAAAAGAAATTGGTAAAGCTTTTCTTGATTTGAAAAAGAAAGAGTAGGTTTTTTTATAGATTTTAGTTTTGGTGTAAAAAGAAACTTTTCGAAGCGTTCTGTTAGAGATGCTACAAACTAAGAAACTACACCTTCAAAAAATTTTGCTAGGACGACTTCCATTTGAGTGGCGTATGGAGTAATTTTTGAAATTTTCTCATATTTTTTTATTTACAAGAACCTTTTATCTATATTTTAGTGTAACGTGTAACTTTTGACATTGTTTTGATATATGCGTTAGATACTTAAGTTAAACAATAATCTGGTTACTTCAAGAATTGTTTGTTGTGTTGGTATATATGATTAAGGTTCTTGTATGCATGTGAAGTGACGAGTCCTGAAACTGCTAGATATCAGTGGATCATTTCATATATATGATCCCAAAATAGCCAAACTCAAAAGCGTCTCTTTACAAAAGTGACTAAAAAGGTTAAATAAGAAGATTGCTCATTTTTGCGTATTGAACTGGTGTAAATTTCATACATTTTTTTAGTGGAAAAGTTCTTTTCAGAACAAATATCAATCAAGTTCTCATGTATCGGGTTCAAGTCAACCAAAAAAAAAAAAAAAAAAGAAAAAAAGGAAAAAAAAAAACAAAAAAATAAAGGAAAAAAAGGTAAAAAAAAAAAAAAAAAAAAAAAAAAAAAAAAAATAAAAAAAAAAAAAAAAATATGAAATCAAAGAAAGAACAAAAAAAAAAAGAAAAATAAAAAATAAGGAAAAAAAATAAAAAAAAAAAAAAAAAAAGCAAAGAAAAAAAAAAAACGAAAAAAAAAAAAAAAAAAAAAAAAAAAATTTAAATAATGGGTAAAAAGTAAAAAAAAAATCTTTTTTTTTCTCTTTTAAATACAATATACATAAAACTTATATTAAAAAATAAAAAAATCAGGTCAATCGGGTCGACCCGAACCCGAGTTATATCACAAGAGATAAATAAGTGTCACTTTCAAATACCAAAAATGAATAAAAAAGAAGAAAACTACGAGAGAGGGGTTACCTCCTTGAGGTTGATTAGAATAACTATGAGGTAGGTTATAGGTCAAGCTAGTGTTAGGTTTTACTGTCGGTTAGCATTTTCGTGCCTTTCACCGCAATAGACAACCAAAGGAAATGTTTTACTGTCGGTTCATGATTGTTTAATAATGAAACTTTGCTTAAACGATATGTGTACTTTTTGTAAATTTTTAACTTGTAATCAATAAAAAAAAACTTTGCTCAAAACTCTTTGTATTACCTCCCCCACCAAACTTGATTTGTTGACAATCTACCAACTATAAGCAAAACCTAAAAAGCTTAGCAAGTATTTTAGGATAAAATCATTCAACCTGTTCAAAATCAATCAAAATTTGTTTAAAAAAAAAACGGACTTAATTAAAAAACAAATGAATCATAATCCAACCAAAATGTGGCCAATTACCGTATAATATTACACTTTCAATTAAAAAGAGAAAGATTATTTCTTCTACATGCATTGTAAGTGGGGGGGGGGGGGGTGAGATGGTCACCTCTATTATATATGAAAATAATATGCTTTACATGTGTTTGATTATGTAATATTTAAGCTTTAAGTGAAACATCATTGTAGAACAAGTAATGTTATTACAATAAAATTTAATGCCATATAATGCTGTAACATTCTCCTGCCTTGACGTAGTCTTAAAAATCACACCAAGTGTTTGCATTGCTTTTTGAGCATAATAGAATTCGCACTAAAGAGGCTTAACCCTTTTATTCCTACTAACTGTATAATATCACAAGTGATATATAACATTGATTACATGTTAAAATTTTCAAAAATAACCACAATTAGTGTCACATTATATTGTTTTATCACAAGTGATATATAACATTGATTACATGTTAAAATTTACAAAAATGTTCGCCTAAGTAACTAGAGTTACATTTTGTTTACTTGGGTTACTACAAGTATGAAACATGACTTTGAGGTTACTAAAGTTATGAAAATATACGTAAACATCACTTAACTTGTAAAAACGCGGCATTTATGTTACTTATAAGAAAAGAATGTATTCAGGTTACTCGAATAACACTGAAATTATAGTGAGGTATGCTTCTTATAAGTTTAGTAACCCTAGTGAACAAAATGAAACTCTAGTTACTTAGGTGAATAATTTTGTAAACTTTAGTAACCTCCTTATATATTAACCCATATTAATTATATGTGGAATACCATAATTAATGTCATATTATATTACTTTATCACATGAGATTTTATTATTATCTATTTATCACTAGTAATATTACAATGTCAGGGGTAGTAATTGTTAAGCCACAAGTGAATCTTAATTTATAAAGGTTATATTTATCACTAGTGATGTTACAATCTCAAGGGTAATCAGTGTTAAGCCATGAGTGAATCTTAGTTGTTAAAGGTTATATTTATCACCGGTGATATTACAATCTCAAGGGTAATCAGTGTTAAGCCACAAATAAATCTTTGTTAATAAAGGTTTCAAAGGCTGATTTGAGAAGTCTGAAGGCTGATATTGTTTTCACATAGTCTTAGAATATCACATGTGGTAAAGAAATTTTATGTATATATCACTTGTAATATTATACCTAATCGTTAGGGGTTTAGTGTTTTTTGTATAGGGTTTCGTGGTTGGGGGCTTAGGGTTTTTGGTATAGATTTTAAAGTTTATGTATATATCACTTGTGATATTACATTAGGGGTTTAGGTTTAGGTATAGGGTTTAATGGTTAAGCGGTTTAGGGTTTTTGGTATATAACTTAAATTTTATGTTTATCACTTGTGATATTATATGTTAGTGCAAATATTACGATATTTAATCTATACGATCTCTTTATGGTTTGGTGATGACAAACATGTAACTTGTAATACGTAACGTAAAATGCGCAAGTTACTCATAATCACAAATTATCAATGCATACTTGCATCCACATCTCTCGACGTCTAAAGTCTACATCAACACCGACATTTGTTTGCACCCAACGTAAATCACGTAAGGTATGTACAAACAACATTAAACTTGTAAGATGATCAAAGAAATAAGTTTTTGTCTTAAATTTTATATTTTTGTAAATATAAGAAAACTATTTCTTAAAAATTATTTAGACAAATTATTATTTTTAATTATAAAGAAATGTTTTATGTGGTAATTATTTCAAAATTCAAAATCTGGATCTTTTCCCCCAAAACATGTTAAACTTTCACCAGATACAAAAAGACAAAAACAGGAGCGTTTGTCGGGGCGGTCCCTTAAATAGGCCGGCGGCCCCTTCAATATCCGGCGGCCCCCTAATATATCTAGGACCGCCGTTTCCTGACAGGCTGCTTTTCAGCTCCTATAAATAGTGGGTCACTTCCAACTATTTTTACAACCCTTTTGCATGATTTTCTTTCAGTTCTTTCTCTCTCTAGATCTCACTAAATCTCTCTAAATCTTTGATCATTCAACTTGGTTAATATTGTTTAAATGTGACCAAATCTTCTATCCTTTCCTTCTTTCCTCAAGTGCCAAGAGAATCACATACGTCATCTTCAAAGATCCAAATTTAAGTAGTCTATTAGTCCATTTATAACATATTGTTACATATAGATCGAGACCATGTACTTCTAAACAATCTAATAGTAAGTTAGATCCAAATGATGTATATATTTGGATGTTTTGATATGGAGGTTGTTAGTTATTTTAGGCCTTAAAATACATTGTGAAGTGGTAGAGATAGTATCTAGCTAAGATTAGAACTCGACATCTAGCTTAATGTCGAAAAATAATGTAAGTCGAAGCTGTTTTATGTGTGTTCTAGTGCCATAAAACACAGAGTTGTTGTATAAATTTGTGCCAAAAAACATAACGGGTTTGGTTGTACCCGAGGAAGAACTCGACATCTAGCTTAGTGTCGAAAAATAATGTAAGCTTTGGTATAAGGTTTTCTTCGCCGAAAGGGAGCTTGTTGATTAGTGAAGACCTCTCGAGTTGGATACTCGAGGAGTGAGGTAGGGAGAAGAGTTAGGCATTCGGTGACCGAAAAAAAACCACTATAAATCAACCGAGTCGGTTTTCATTTACTATTACTTAGCTTTCTACTTCTTATATTTACATTTACCGCTGTTAACATTTATACTTGCCATTGGTGCTTATGAAATGTGTAATGGTTGTGTATATATTGTGTAGTTAAGGTTGTGTACTACTTGTATTAATATTGTTGAATGATAATTGTTATTTATTATAGATATATATAGTTGTATTGTAAAACCTATTATCGACACTTCTCATAATTACGTCTAACTAGTGGTGATTAGATTACTCAAAGTACTTTCTCAAATTTTAAAATGAAACATAATCACCCCCTCTACAGTTTCCACAATTGGTATTGGAGTCATGACGCTCCTATTTTTTCAAACAACTCAAATGGGTTTTCCATAAACATAGAAGTACATCCATGAATCAAATATACCACATTAACGGGGATTAAATATGCAAAGTGTTTTGTAGTTTGATTCGTATGTTTTGTTATTTATTATACTTTTCATATACTAGCTTGACAGAAAATTTTCTCAAAAGTAACTTAAATGAGTCAATTATTTTTGTCTAAGTTCGTAAAGTGAAATGATGTCTAACACACGAAATTATGTGCGTTGAATAACTTTTAAAGACCAAGTTCTACTGTAAGTCCTCCAAATGAATTTTGAACAAAAAACGTGTTATTAGACTTGTCACTGGAGGTCGTCCCATAAATGTTAGTGTCTGAATACAAGTAATCTTTTGATCTCTATGAACCAAGCACTATATAGAGAAAGTGGAGAAAGGATGTAATTTTCTAGTGAGAGAAAGTAAGAACATAAAATGCATAACTGGAAATGAAACATACAACAACCAACCAACCCACCTCTCCAAGCAATGGATAGGTGTATTTAAACTTATAAGGGTGAGATTTGGCCCATGGCTTAATGTACTAATCCAGGCGCCTTGGCCGAACTAACTATGTAAGTTTCCAAAAATTACACTTAAACGAGCTAAATCCTGATATCTATTGAGTGATCGATACTTTCATAGGTAATCGTATTCCTAACAATCTCCCCCAAGGGAGGTCACTCCAATTTATAAAAACTTAAACCTAACATACTATGCTTTATCTTTAGTCCTTGAGGCTCATTTAACTTTTTAACTTCAATCATTAACTTGTGATTTGATGTAGTGATCATAGACTTTAGGTCTTGAGCTTGTTCCTTAGCTTGTCTTGAATGTGATCTTGAACACCTTGAGATCATCAACCAAGCATAATCTCGTTTCGCCATCTTGTTAACTTTGCCATCTTGTGAACTTGTGACTTCTGGACCGACATGCTCATACCTTTCTTGATTTGTTGACTTGAAAAGCTTTAATGTTGCATCTTTCTTGAAATTCTTTAACTTTAACACTTCGTCACTTCGAGAAAGACGTTCGGTATCAGAGTGACGGAAACTTCTTTGAAATTCTTTGACTTTAATACTTCGTCACTTCAAGAAAGACGTACGGTATCAGAGTAGCGGAAGTCTTGAAACATGTACTTGAGCTTTCATGATGTCTTTATGTTTGTCGGTCGGGTATGAGCATGTGGCTATGAATCATGACTCGTCGGGAATCAGCTGCACCAATCGTCGGGAGTACCTGCAGGTTTAGGTTAGTGATAATCAACAGATATGGACGAAAGTGTCTTTGTCACTTCATCGAATACGGTTGCAATAACCACGGTTCCCCGTTGATCAGTATAAATACTGCCTGTGATCAGGTATAATTCCGAAGAATCTCCTTGACAGGGTTTCGCAGCTGCACTAGCCGTTCTCATTACCGGAGCGTCTCAAAGTAGACAACACGGTATGAGTGAACCAGCAAGACGAAGTCTCACCGATTGAATAGAAAAATCGATTTGAAAATCAATCGACGTGTCACTTACTAAAGTTGTTTTGGGGCACATCGAGAGTGTTAATCATTTCAAAATTCATTATCAATCGTCAATTCATAACCTGGAACAAGTTTAATTCTTATGGAATCGCACCATCATTTATTTCTAGTTGTCACAAGTTTGATTCGTATAGAATCGCACAAGTCACCTACCATGAGCTTGTATGATGTTGGCTCAAGCAGGATTTCCATCTTCATTGTGAATGATATGACTCGGATGTTCTGGAAAAATCACAAAGATAATGCATAGGACCCTTTATATATTTCTTGTTATTCACATTGTGTGAGATAGCAAGCATAATTTGACAAGTGTCCTAATGAGATTTATGGATGATCTCTTTTGGCTCTAGACTCAATAGTGCACTTTGATTTTAGTGATCGAAGGCTGGAGCAGACTGCCACCTTTTCAATATCAACTAACTCGGAGTGAGAAAGTCGATAGAAATGCGTGTAATCTCCGTGAGAAATGAAACAAGAGTCTGTTAAGAGACCTTGAGTGGCTAGGGAGGGTTGTGCATAGCGTCACTGGGTCCATGACTATCTTCAATGTCAGACAACAACTTAGTGTTTTCGACAGATTATGTATTGACCTGGTTTCTGCCTAAGTGTATGGAGGGCTTCTTTCTTTTCACCCTTTATCCTTACATTTCTTTTTCATTCTTCAACCCCTTCAATGCTTACCGAGACTTCATAACTAACACCTTGTTAGGTTTGTTCCAGTGTTAGCTCCATCTCAGTCGGCATTATTCTCGATTCTCACTTTTTCTCCTTTTGTATCATACCTAAGGACTTCTACACTAACTAGTGGATATCCCTGGGTAGATCTCTCCGGTTCTGGCTGGATCATGGGATTTGAATACCTATGCCTAACCGCCTTATAACTCCATAAATTTAAGTACATGGTCGGTCTTTTGGGTATTTTATCACAATCCTTCTAAAATCATTGAAAAGTTCAATCAAAGTGTTTGATATAAATATCAAAAGATTTACACTTTGAGAGTTTTTCATTATCACTAAAAGCTCCCCCTTAACATGTGCACCGTAATGGTAGTACATGCTAAGCGTGGAGTGCATTGAGTCCATTTTATATGATCACATTTTAGTATATATTAGATGCAGTTTAATCACATTTTCTCCCCTTATCCAAAATGTTAATCTCTTGATATTTTGGATATCAATTGATTAAACGTTCGGGGACAAAAATGTTACACAATATCTAATATGAACATTTTAATGCTCCCCCTCAAATTATGAGGGTATATAAGACAGTGCTGAGTACAATAATTTGAAATTTTTTAAATTTAATAAGAAATTCTTGAAAATTTTGTACTCGAACACTCCTTATTATCACCATAAGTCTACACTTACATATATACAAATTCACAAGATTAATATGTACGAGGTTTGACCTGAATAATGAGAACATCATATGATAGAATCATATGGTTCTTTTGTCACAGCCGTAGGTCTTCCCCGTAATCTCTCTTAAGAAGTTGTCTTAGCTTCCCCCTAAATTAGCAATCCTTTCTTGAGTAGATTCATACCTTTCTTGCAAGCCGCATCAAGCAGTCTTAATCTATAAAGCCCAAAAATCCGAAGTACACAGTTAACCCCTTGCTGGTTTTGACACCTCGAAATCAGCAAAACTTTGTACGCACACATACTCGAGATCGTGTTCGAAGAATTAGTAAGCTTAAATCTATTTCGTGAGAATCAACTTCAAGGCTTTTAAAACTATGAAAGTATTTCCAAGCATTCCTAAGTCTTTTACAAACTATGAGGTGTTGGCAATATTGATCGAATATAGTTTAAGGCCTGAATTCACTAAGTCTCAAAGTGAAAATAAGTCCCTAAAGTTTGAAACAAATGACATCTAAAGCTCTTGTAGTTAATATAAATTGGCTCCCCTTGAAATTGTTATCCATCATTATCAAAAACTTTATCCGTTTATTCCGTGACTTATTTTGAAAGACCATTTTAAAAGATTATTCGATGACACTTTCTCCCCCTCAAATAATGACCCGTTTTCTATTTAAAGAGTTGTTGTCATTGTTTGAGTGGTCGAATTATCTTTGAAAATCTTTTTGTGATTACTAAAAACACTGATTCATTGTGAAGACAACTTTTTACCAATAAAAATAAGATTTCTCTTATTTTAACAAATAAATGCACTGACACGTACACTTATGGAATAAAGAAAGCACGGGTTGTGCTGCAAAGTAAGCACAAGCCTTTGAATGAATATGAAGTAATTCATTCCCGAGAAAAATAAATTTCCCGTTGTGAGGTCAAGATTTCTTTTTGAAATACTTTCCTTTAAGATGATGACCGGGTTGCTATCAGAAATAATAGCAAGCCATAATGGCATGTTTTAAAAAATTTTGAACTTCTGCTCGAACTTCATTTACAACCTCATATCATTATTAAATGATATTTCTAAGGCCATAAATGTTATCGATTTTCAGAAGACATGCCAGAGATACATATTTTTAATTCGCCTTCAAGAAACTCCTTAATTCGCCTTCAAGAAACTCCTTAATTCGCCTTCAAGAAAAACAAACTTCAACTTTTCCAAAACACTAAAAGACTCACTTTTTGACGTTTTTACTCAAAATTTCTTGTACAACTTACTTATCTAAGCCTAGTAGAACCTTAAAAATACAAACTTTAAACTTTTTACCACAAAAATTTTCAAATCAAGATTTTGGACCCAAATATAACTTTTCGAACCAAAACATATAAAAATGAAGATTTTAATGTTATTTCCAAGGTTTTGCTTGTACAGCTAGATGATACTAAGACAAAAGAAGAAGAAAGTGGTAGACTTTATGGTTTTTAAGCCCACAAAAAGTTGAAAACCTTTTGTATAGTGCGAACCAAATACACGAGTAAAAACAAGTAAAAACGAGCACAAAAACAAACAATATCACCCCATGTCTGAAAGTCCAAAGTCTTGGTTCTGTTTAGACTTTTGTAAGACAATAGCTAACTTGAATAAATCCAAATCAACTATATGAGAGACAATAACTATGAATACTATGTGCTAATGTTTCGCAGCGCTTTGTCTGCCTTTTTTGATGAAGCCAGTCTAACAAGTCTAACTCCATAACTCATACTACCAGATGTGTCTATGAGTGTATCTTGACAATCAGCATGATCCGCATATGCAAATGCTGTTAGTGCAATTGAAGAATCCTTCGGATACCATAGTCCCCGATTGACGGTTCCTTTTAGATACCGAAAGATCCTTTTGACCGCGTATAAGTGATTTTCGATAGGCCTAGCCTGATACCGGGCACACATGCATATAGCAAATTATAAGTCAGGTCTACTGGCTATGAGATAAAGGAGGGTGCCAATCATGCCACGATAGTGTGATGGATCAACTGCTTTCCCTTCTTTATCCTCATCCAGTTTGGATTTCTCCACCATGGGAGTATCTACTGGGTCACAAGAGTCAAAACCGTATTTCTTTAAAGATTCAAGGGCATATTTTGACTGGTTAATAAAGATGCCTCTGGGATTTTGAAAAATCTGTAGTCCTAAGAAAAATGAGATTTTGTCCATCATTGACATCTTAAATTTTGAACACATGATTTTAGCAAATAGGTCACAAAGTTTAGGTGTAGATGCAGCAAAGATAATATCATTAACATATACTTGTACCAGAAGTAATTCTTTGCCTTCCTTATAGATGAACAGAGTTGGATCGACTTTGCCTTTAGAGAAGTCTTGGGATATCAGGAACGAAGACAACATGTCATACCACGCGCGTGGAGCTTGTTTCAACCCATAAAGAGCTTTCTTTAGCTTGTACACGTGATTGGGGTTATCTGGATCCACAAAACCGTCCGACTGGCTTACATAAACCTCTTCCCGTAAATTACCATTCAAAAACACAGTCTTGACATCCATTTGGTAGACGACCATGTTCATGTGAGCGGCAAACGCGAGAAAAATCCTTATAGCCTCTAATCTTGCAACCGGAGCAAATAACTCATCAAAATCAATTCCCTCTTCTTGACGGTAACCACGAGCCACTAATCGAGCCTTGTTCTTTAGAATACCTCCCAGTTCATCTAGCTTCACTTTGTAGATCCACTTCAAAGTAATAACCATAACTTTATCTGGCCGGGGTATGAGCTCCCATACTTCAAGGCGTTCGAACTCATTGAGCTCTTCTTGCATTACTTCGATCCAGCAGGATTGAGTCAAAGAATCTTTATACGTCTTGGGTTCAACAGCATGAGAAAGCATCGTAAAAAAAAAAAAAAAAAAAAGTAACAGAAAAGAGCTTGCTCATGTAATTGTAGCCTTGTGGAAACTAGTCTAGCGAGTTCACCGATTATGTTTTCAAGTGGATGATCCTTAGTCATTTGCTATTGTGTTCAAAAATTTGGTGATCAGGATGCATAATTGTATGACTAAGATCCGATGATGTAGATTGATTAGAAGGAACTTCTGAATTGGAATATCCAAAGTACGAGATCGATTATTTATATGTACACATCTATGCCCATGATTCGTCTTCTTCAAACATCGTATGAAATGAAAAAGATTTGAGTTTCGGGTATTGTTTGAGAGTTACTAGGTGATGGTGCATCTTGGTCAACAGTTGTTGAGGAAGGTGAACCGGTTAATACAGCGGGTTCTAAAGCAACTACTTCAACAATTAGAGCAATAATTTAGGGGCAGGGTGATCAACACTTGGTAGAGGAGTAAGTAATTCATCAAACAGCGGTTGAAACAAAATATCCCAATCAGTTCTTGAAGGTGGTACAAATGGTGTTGAAGGAGGAGGGTTTGGCACGAGTCCTGAACTGATTGTTGCAGGAGTCATTTCATGAAGTGCGGGTCCTAAACTGCTGTGTTCAGAAGCCATTGCAGTCAGCTCATCAAAATCTACATGAATTGTCTCAATGATTCGTCTGGTACGTCGGTTGTAAATTCAAAATGCTTTCTTTGTGGGAGCATAGCCAATGAAAATACCAATATCAGCCTTTGGTTATAACTAACCCAAGTTCTCACTATCATTTATCGGATAGCAGAGTGCACCAAATACATGAAGAAATGATAAGTTGGGATGTTTTTCATGTAAAAGCTCATATGGTGTTTTGCCGTGACGAAGACGTACGATGGAACGATTTTGGGTGTAACATGCGGTAGCAACAGCTTCTGCCCATAAGAATAACGGAGCTTTTGCATAAATCAACATTGTGCGGGCAGCCTCAATTAGCGTACGATTACGTCTTTCAACGACACCATTTTGCTGTGGAGAGCGAGCAACAGATGTTTCATGAGAGATGCCAACCTTCTCATAATATTCACGCAAGGTTTGATTAACAAATTCAGTTCCATTATCTGTTCTGATTCTTCGGACAGGCACTTTAAGCCGTACTTGGATCATCTTGAGAAACTTGATTATGAAATCTGGAGCTTCATCTTTTGACCTTAAGAACTTAACCCATGTGAATCGTGAGTAATCATCGACAATGACGAGGATGTACTTCTTTCCATTAACACTTGCGACACGCATTGGTCCACAAAGATCCATGTGCAAAAGATATAGTTTCTCTTGGTTGGTGTCTTCAGATTTAGGTGTGTGGGATTTCTTCTTGCTTTTACCCATTGCACAAGCAGAACACATATGGTCCTTTTCAAATTTAAGCTTAGGGAGACCTCGAACAAGACCGTGTCTAGCTAAATGTGTAACAACTGGCAATTTTCGGAATTGTAAATGCCTATTTTACCCTTTGATTTTTCGGGTCCGACTTGACTTTTTGTCTTTTGACCTTTAATTGTCACATAAAAACGATTACTGCGTAGCCGGTAATTTTTCAGAACATAATTAAATAATAAATATGTTTATTATTACATATCTCTCATGTGCAAATTTATTTTTAACTTATTTGACCTGAAAACGAAAAGATATATGTTATTCCTAAGTTGACTTATCAAAACGACTCGCTAAATCATGTTTTCACGACTCGGACTGTAAAGCAATTTGATGTAAAATGACATTTCGGACAACTTTTTAGTTTTGCCCGAGACCCGAAAACAAGCATAAAATGATTGAAATACCCTCGTAAAATTTTGAACATCGCACACAACGCTTATCGACCCGGAAATAATTAAATTATATTTAATTATCACTTTTTATTAAATAAAAATATTTAATAAATTATTTAACATTTTACTTCAAAAACGTTATTAAAAACGCGAATATTTAAGTTAAAGTTTATTTTACGGATAAAGTTTATCCGTGATACACAAACAAATAATAAACATTTTAAATAAATGTTATAAAATATTTATGCAATAATAGTCGAGTGAATACTCATTTTTATAGGAAAAATGATTTGAAACGCAATGGCGCAGGTTTCATATTTTAAATCATCCGTTAAGTACCTCAAACGAGTCCCGAATCACTATTTTATAAAACTACACAAAACTTTTACAACATTCACCCCTCATCTTGTGAGCACTTGCCACTTCACCCTAAACCTTTTTACTATAAATAGTTAACTTATTAGGGTTTCCTTTCATTTTTATAAACCTAGCACACACACCCTCTCCTCTTTATTTTTTCGGCGCCGTCACCGGCTCTCCGACCAACTTCCGGCCACTGCCGCCGCCACCCTCTCTATTACCGCAACACCTCCACACCACCTCGCTACCTCCATCGCCGAATCCTTACCACACCACTACCGCAACATAAACACCACCACTATCGTGGTCTCACCACCACCGTAGCCCCGCGGCTGCAACCACTAAATCCACCCCACCACCCTCATCGTCGACCACCCCAGCCGACGCACACCGACCACCGCCGCTGCCATCACCAACATCACCACCCCACGTACCACCCCACCATCGTCACTCCCCCTACATCATCACCACCATCTCGCATCGCCACCACCAGCCGCCATCAGCCAACAAAGGTGTGTTTGGTGTTGTTCTTAGCTTGTTAAGGGGTGCGTTTGATTTGCAACGACCCACAAGGGTGCATTGGTTCGCTATACCACCACCCCTAGGGGGTGCGTTTGGGTGGCAGCCACCACCAAGGGTGCGTTTGGCTTTGTTCTCACCATAAAAGTTATGTAGTCTAGTTAGTCCATTTTTAACATTTGTTACATATAGATCGAGTCCATGTCTTCCAATCTTTAGTAGTGTGTAGATCCACATGATGTATATATTTGGATGGGTTGATTATGGGTTGGTTAGTATTTTAGGCCTTAAAATACATTGGTGAAGTGGTAGATTGGTTCTAGCTAAGATTAGGACTTGACATCTAGCTTAGTGTCGAAAAATAATGTAAGCGACGCTGTTTACGTGTTTAGGCCATAAAACACAAGGTTTGTTATGTTGGTCCATCAAACATAACGGTTTTGGTTGTACCCGTAGAAGAACTCGACATCTAGCTTAGTGTCGGAAAATAATGTAAGCATTGGTATAAGGTTTTCTCCGTCGAAAGGGAGCTTGTTGATTAGTGAAGTAACTCTCGAGTTGGATACTCAGAGAGTGGAGTAGGGCGAAGAGGAGCTTCGTGACCGAACCACTATAAATCACCGTGTCGGTTTGCAATTTCTTTTACCTTTTGCTTTACTTATTTCTTTACATTTACCGCTTTACTTTTATACTTGCATTGTGCTTATGATTGTGTGAATGGTTGTGTATATATTATTAGTTAACGTTATGTACTACTTTGTAGTTAATATTGTGATTGAGTTTGTATTATTAAGATATGTGCTAGTTTTTGTAAAACCTATTATCAACACTTCTCATATTACGTCTAACTTGATTGGCGATTTGATACAAAAGATTTAATGTTTTTAAATAGAAACGTATTCACCCCCCTCTACGGTTTTCACATTATACCTAGTGGGTAGGGGTTTAGGGTTTTTGGTAGAGGGTTTAGTTGTTAGAGGTTTAAGGTTTTTAGTATATATTTTAAAGTTTATATATATCACTTGTGATATTATACCTAGTAGTTAGGGGTTTAGGGTTTTTGATATATGGTTTAGTGGTTAGGGGTTTAGGGTTTTTGGTATAGGGTTTAGTTGTTAGGGAGGAGGTTTAGGGTTTATTATACCTAGTGGTTAGGGGTTTAAGGGTTTTGGTATAGGGTTTAGTAGTTAGGGGTTTAGTGTTTTTGGTATAGATTTTAAAGTTTATGTATATACCACTTGTGATATTATACCTAGTGGTTAGGAATTTAGAGTTTTGGGTATAGGGTTTAATGGTTTGGGTTTAAGGTTTTTGGTATATATCTGAAAGTTTATGTATATATCTGTTGATCCCACTTCAATATATCAAATTCCTTATGCTTGTTTAAAGTTTAGTTATACTAGATAAATCTAACACAACTATAGTAAAAGCTTTGTTTGAATGTATTAAAGATTATGCAGAATCTAATCTTTAATATCAAGAAGAATTATCAATGAAACAGTAATTCAAAACAAATAAGCTCCAATATTATTAATGATAACAATACGAATACTCTTAAATTATTAGGGTTACAAAGACCTTAAAGCTATAAAAGATACGACTAAAGATTGATTTGATTTTGGTTTGGTACGTATTTGATATATCAATCTCTATGCCCTAGGACCTCCTTTTATACACCAAGGAGTCCTACTCGGCTTACAATACTTTCCTAAGTATATAAAATCTTTTCTATAAATAACTAATTCATATCAAGTAAGCAGTACTAACTTAACACTAGCAGTACTAACTTAACACTAGCAGTACTAACTACTTAGAATATTTTCTTGAGCAGTAGTAACTCTTCAGCAACATTAACTTCAAGCAATCTTTGTACTAGCAGTAGTAACTTTCACTAGCAGCATTAACTTTTGTACCAATAGTAGTAACTACTTAGTATATTTTCTTTGAAATTCATGAGCAACACTAACTTCATCAGAGCAGTATTAACATAAACTTGAGCAGCAGTAATTCTAACATCATCAAGAAGACTTTTAATCCCAACAATCCTCCCCTAAACTTGATATTCTTCTTCAAAATCATCAAGTTTCTTCATTTAAAACTTCCTCAACACTAGGAGGATGCTTCCAAATACTTCTTTACTTCTTAAGCTATTTTATGATCAATTTACATAGCTGATAAGCAATTTCACTTTCATAATCAATTTGAAGCTTCTTTTCCAACATCATTGAAAGTGTAGGTGGTGTTAGAGGATATTTCTTCTCTACTAACATGTAAATCTGCATAAACTGCATCATTAAGGAATGTACTTCACAGGAGTCATACAGCTTTTACTCTAACACTTTGTATCTTTGTTGATTCCTCTATATTGTATCTTCTACATGTGGTTTAAACATTATTTTCATATCATTCCATAACAAATAATCCATGCTTTTCACTGGTCTTGTTGATCCATATCTAGCTTTTACCAACTTGTACAAGTCTTCCAAATCTTCCCTGTCAAAACTTTTAAGCATGTGACTAAAGACCATGTACATTTGCGACTTTTCAACAGCTCTTATTATTTGATAATAGATTTTCTTTCATTCTTTGTGGATCTTCCAGTCAACAATCCTTGGAGACTTAACAGCCAAAGGTATAGTATCAATTGTTACCTCTTCTTCATCTGGAATGATTTCCATACACTGTTTAAGATCTGCTGTTTCTTTATCATCATCCACCTTTTGCTTCTTTGAACTCTCTTGTATTAGCTCTTTTCCTGCTCTCTTTTCTTTTCCATCCACCAGCTTTGTTCTAAAGTCTTCAAATGTATTTACCCTTTTGAAAGCTCTGTCAAACATTTCTTGGATAAAATCAAAATCTTTCAACTTCAAATCATTGAGCTTGTATCCTTCCATGTTCTTTAGGTAAGTACACATTATCTTTTTCCGTTGAGCTTTTATTGGTGGTTTGTTTCTTTTCTCTCTGTCTACTTTTAGCTGTAAAAAATGCATTCTTCGTTTCTCTAAGAGTTGTTTATGAAATTATTTGCCTTGTTTCTGCAAAACAACAACTCTTTTTTGTTCTTGTGCTTGCAATCTTTTAGCCAACTGATAACCAGCATCAATCTTTGCTTGAATATCATCGCATTCTTCAATCAAAGCAATATTGGCTTCTTTTTCTTTTTTTAGCTTTCTCTCTTGCAAGTCTTTCTTCTTCAATTAAATCAGCCTTGTAACTTTAAAGCAACTTCTCATCAAGCCCTGATTAATCTTTCTCTTCTTTAAGGCTTCACATTCTTCCATCATTATACCTATACCCTTGTCCTGGTGATTGTTGTGAAGAAATTGTTGTTGTTGTTGTTTTTAGATTTAAATACCATTATTAAAAGCTAAAAAATAAAAAATAATACATAAAGCGTTCGATTAAAAAGTATTAAGTATAGAATACAGCTAAAAACCAGAAAAGTAGAGAATAAATAAAACTGACAGCATAAAAGATATATCAACAAAGAAAAAAAAAAAACTAAAGACGTAAAATAAAAGAAAAAAAATAACTACCGCGATCCAGATACCCACCTCCAACCCCCTCCCCACGCCCCCTCTCCCCACACCCCAAACGCTCAAACGCATCCATAGCCCACCACCCTCAGACCACAACCCCCCAACTCACAGCCCCTCACATAACCGACCATCCACCCCCCATCTCCAAAACAACAAACACCCCCTACCTCCCGCCACCACGTCACCTCCCCCCCCCCCCACATCCTCTCCCCCGCAACAACCCCTTCACCACTCTCCAGCCAAACAAAAACCACCTTACCCACTCCTTCACACCACCCCATCGCAACCCCCCAACCCACCAAACATACCCCCCTGCACCATCAACCCATCCCCCCACCAAAAACCACCACTCCCACAACTCCACCCCCCCCCCAATAGACAGCAACCCCCCCACCCCTTCCACCCCTCCCCAACACACCCGCCCATATCCACCCCCTACTCACACAGCGCCCCTCACTCATACCAAACCACCCTCTGCTCACCCCACCACAAAAACCACAAGCACCCCCCTCTACCCCCACCTACCACACAAACTATCCCCCACCGAACCCACACCACATCAATCTTTGCTTGAATATCATCGCATTCTTCAATCAAAGCAATATTGGCTTCTTTTTCTTTTTTAGCTTTCTCTCTTGCAAGTCTTTCTTCTTCATTAAATTCAGCTTGTAACTTTAAAGCAACTTCTTCATCAAGCCTGATTAGATCTTTCTTCTTCATAGGCTTCACAGGTTCTTCCATCATTATTCCTTTACCCTTGTCCTGTGATTGTTGTGAAGAAATTGTTGTTGTTGTTGTTGTAGATTTACCTGGCTCTTGAAAAACAATCCATTTCACCTTAGGTTTTGAAGTTTTTAATGCTTCAAGTGCTTGAGCCAAAGTAATTTCTTCAGTAGTTATTGTAACAGTTGTTGCAGCAGTACTAACTTGAGCAACATCAACTACTTCTTCAACAACATTTTTATTTTGCCCTGCAACAAACACCGCCTCATCATTTAAAACATTCACATCAAACATCTCATTATCAACATCATCTTGAACATTAACCAGGGTAATGTCTTCATCTGCATCAATAGCATTAATCCTCCCCTGTTTAGATGCATCCTCACCTAAACTTTCTTTATCTCCAGAGGATTCTACCCTAACTGTCAAACCAACATTGTATAGTTTTTTCAGCTTATGAGTTCTTGAACTTCTTTTCTTTTCAAGCTTTTTGACCCTCCTTTTCAAACTAGCAATCTTATTATGTTGTGAGGTCTTTATCTTCTCCAAATCAAGAACCCTGGTTTGTAAATTGGTACATAGTTCCATCAATTCATTAAGTTTAAATCTATCCTCATTACTTCAAAGTGTGTTACCTCTTGCGAGCAGTGAATCATTGGAATGTTTAGATACATTCTCAAACCTAGTTTGAGCAATAGTATCCCCCATGGTTTCTTGGAACCTGGGACCACTACCTGAATTATTTCCTAGGGAACTAGATTCATTAGGTGTTGCCTTAGATCGGGTCTTAGTTATGTTACTATTATCCTGCTCTGCTTCTAAGCTAGAAGCAGTAATGGCAGCCCTCACCAAACTGTCACCCAACTCCTTATGGACAGCCTCATCTGCAACATTTTCACTAGGATCACTAGGCTGAGGTACCTGAGTGTCCTTTCTTTTAGGCTTCCTAGGTTTTTGTGTCTTTTGAGGTTGAGTAGATGATTGAGTAATGGTGGGTGTGTGATGGGGATCAGTTGGATTTGCTGAACCTTCACCCAATTCTGATTGGTTTTGTACCACCATTGTTGGAAATAAAGGTGTTACTCTACTAGAAAAACCTTTGCCTACCCTTCTCATATTTCCAAAAATCTTCTTAGTGTGAGAGGGTGCATTATAAATTCTCTTATGAGTTGGCAGCCCATCAAGTTGTTGATTCAAAAACACTTGTACAAACCTTGGATACATCAAAAATTTCCCAGACACATTATCCAAGTTTCTAATCATACCTTCAAAAATGAACTTTGAAAAGTTGAATTTCTGATTTGTTGCTAAGCAGATAATAGCAGATGCCATAGTGCTACTAAACTCATTCCATGCAGTAGTCTTTGGACTTAGACATTGTAGAACAGTATGAATCAGAAATTTCCATTGTGGGGAAAAGAATGGCTTATAAAAAGTTAGCTTTTGTGAAATTTTCTCATACCCCATCAGTGTAAGTTGTTCAAAGATGGTAGAATTTGGTAGACAATCAACACCTTCTGCATCTTCTAGTTGAAGATCTCTTCTAACAGTTGATTCAGTGATGATTATCTTCTTGCCATCTACTAGGGCATGCAACTGTACTTCCCCATTGATAGTTTTGGCCTTGACAGTAGACCAGAACTGTTCGATACACGAAATATATATTGTTGGATTAACAGTTAGTGCATACTTTATAGGGTGTGCATTTAAAAAATCCACAATTTGTTCAAACCCATCACTCTCTTCGGGTTTAGACAAAAATGTGACCATGTTATGAGTATCCGTAAACTTTAGATTCACCATTTGTGTTGGGTTTTGATAATGGATGATAAAATTGAGTTAGGGTTTGTAGTTAGAGAGTATTTGAAAGATTGAAATTGATTAAAGGATCGATTAAAACCCTTAACTGAAGTATTTATGAAAATACCCTCAACAACATTAACTTTCACCCAACAGTAGTAACTCAACAGTAGTAAGTTATGCCTAGCAGCATTAACTTTATTCCTAGCAGCATTAACTTTGAGTCACTAGTATTAACTTCAATTCCATTCCAAGCAGCATTTCCATCATCAATCTAACACTTTTCTTTGCTTTTCATGCAAAATGTTAGTCCAAAAACCAAGAAAACACAAGCCATAGCAATTTTCATAATTATCACGGTATTAATTATACCTAGCAGTATTAAGTATAACTAACAGTTGTAACTCAGTAGTATTAAGTATAACCAGCAGTATTAATTATACTTAATAGCAGAAATTTTTAATGACTTGAATAACAGTACTAATTCATACAAAACTTTACAAAAACATAAAGAGATAAAGACTTTAAAGATTCATCATTCCAATACTAACAATCAAATATTGAAATCTACTTACATCAAAAGCTTTTGTAAGCAAATCTACAACATATTATTAGTATGGATTTTGACCATTTGAATCAATTTCTTTTCATTCCAATCTCTAATAAAATGATGTCTGATCTCTATATGCTTTGTTTTTGAATGAAAAATAGGATTTTTAATTATGCAAATAGTATTATTATTGTCGATAAATATTTTGGTATGCATAAAATTATACCCATAATTAAGTAGTTGATTCTGAATCCAAATAACTTGTCCACAACAACTTGAAGCAGCCACATACTCAGCTTATATTGTGGAATTTGCAACCACTGTCTGTTTCTTGCACTGCCATGATGTTAATCTACATCCAAGAAATTGACAACCTCTTATTGTAGACTTCCTATCTAAGCTTGCTCCAGCATAATCACTATCAGTGTATGCTACCAAATCAAAAGGAGAATCTTTTGGATACCAAAGGCCCAATTTTGGTTGACCTTTTAAGTACCTAAAAATCATTTTCACAGCATGAAGAACCAAAACGATACACTTACACAATAGGATCCGCCTAGCATGTGAAATGGGTACATAAATATAATATTTCAATAAATTGACAAAGTAATATTTCTGTGAAACCTTTGGATTGACTTGGTATCTAGCACAGGCACACACTGCAAACATGATGTCAAGTCTTGAAGATGTAAGATACATCAATGAACCAATCATTGACCTATACATATGAACATCCACTTCTTCACCATCTTCATCCTTGAGCAAAGGCTTTTGAGTTTCCATTGGTGTGCTTTAGTACTTGGACTACTGTAAACCTTAATTTCTTTAAAATTTCATCTACATATTTTATCTAGACTAATACAATATGCATCCTCTTCTCTTCACCTTGTAATCCCAAGAAGAATGTAAGTTCTCCCATAGAACTCATCTGAAATTTCTCATGCATCAATTTCTCAAATGCAAAGCATAGCTCCTTCTTAGTTGAACCAAAGATGATATCATCCACATAAACTTGGACTTGCAAAATATTACCTTTGTGCCTTTTGATGAATAAGGTCTTGTTAATTTTCCCTCTTTGAAACCCATTGTTTAACAGATATGTTGACAAGGTTCCAAGCTCTAGGAGCTTGATGTAGTCCATATAGTGCTTTTTCAACCTTGTATACTCTATCAGGAAAGTTTAGATCTTCAAATCTTGGTGGTTGACATACATACACCTCTTCTTTAATCTTCCCATAGAGAAAAGCACTTTTTATATCCATTTGATACACCATAAAATCTTTAAATGAAGCATAAGCTAAAAATAGTCTAATTGCTTCAATTCTTGCAACAAGGGCAAAAACTTCATCATAGTCAATCCCTTCTTCTTGTGTGTACCATTGAGTAACCAATCTTGCTTTATTTCTTATCACAATTCCCCTTTCATCCTTTTTATTCCTGAAAACCCACTTAGTGCCTATAGCCCTTTTTCCATTTGGTAAATCCACTAAAGTCCAAACTTCTTGTAACTTGAATTGTAAAAGCTCTTCCTGCATAGCCTCTATCCAGCTTGGATCCTTCATAACATGAATACCTTTTTGGGTTCCTTCCTGTTATAAAAAAGCAAGAAAACAAGCAGTTTGAAGGTCTTTATGGTTTTGTTCTTTGTTGAATAGTACTACAAACCATGTTCTTCAATTCTTTAACATCTTTCTTTGTTTGTGTACTGATTGCAGAATCACCATATCACTTGATCAGAGACATGCTTTATGAATTCTTGTAGTTGGAATAGGACTGACTTGGATTGTTGTATCCAAATTGTTCATGTCAGCCATTGCACCATCATCTTCATCATTTCTTGAGAAGTCAAATATGCTATAATCTTCCAATGCAGGCATATTTGGATCAAATGGAAGTTCAATGCTTGTTTTTCCACTAACAAAATTAACTTCATTTGTGCTAGCAGCATTAACATTGTTAGTGCTATTAACATTATCTTCCTTCTCTTGATCATTACATTCACTATCTATTTATTGGAATCTTCTTCAACCTTCTTTCATCAACACTTGAAGGTTTGGATCCATCATCATTAAAACTCTTTGGATCCTAGGAATATGGTAGATCAGCAGTCCATAATGGTAGCAAAATGTAATCTTTGACAGGTTTTGTCTCCTTTCTAGCTTGACCTGCAGTATTACTTGCTTTTGTACATACAAATCCCTTAGACTATATACCTACAACAATTGGCTCATAATTCATTGTTCTTGTTAGTGCATCAATATCAAATAGCCAATCTGGTCCACTGCCTACAACATCAGGTGTACTATTACTAAACCTAATATGCAAGTTTTCTTCCACTATCCTTGTTTTACTATTGAATACTCTAAAGGCTTTACTATTCAAAGAGTATCCAATAAAGAAACCTTTATCAGCCTTACCATCAAATTTGCCTAAGTGATCTATGGTATTAAGAATAGTAACAGGACACCCAAATGGTCTCGTAAAACTTAAAGTTGGTGTTCTACCATGAAAAAGTTCATATGGAGTCTTGTTATGAGGCTTAACTACTAACACTCTATTTTGCACATAACAAGCAGTATTAGCTGTTTCTGCCCAAAAAGTAGTTGGCAACTTAGAATCAACTAGCATAGTCCTAGTAGCCTCAATTAGTGTCCTATTCCTCCTCTAAGCAACTCCATTTTGTTGAGGAGTTCTAGCTACATTAAATTGTCTCAAAATACCCTTTATTTCATAAAACTAATTCATTTCTCTTTTTTTGAATTCAGTTCCATTATCACATCTAATCATTTTAACCTTGTGATCTACTAGATTTTCTATCCCAGTTATAAAGGACTTAAGAATGCCACTAGTCTCATCCTTAGTAGCTAGAAAGAAAACCCATGTAAACATACTGTAATCATCTGTGACAACTAGGCAATACATTTTCTTCATAAGGCTTTTTATAAATGTTAGACCAAACAAGTCCATATGCAACAAATGTAAAGGAACACTGATTGAGTTCTCAGTTTTGGACTTACAAGAGGCTCTGTGTTGCTTTCCCTTTTGACAAGCAACACAGGTTTGATCATTTTCAAAAAGTTTAGAAGGTAGACCTCTTATAAGATTTCCCTTAACCAATTTATTCATGGTTTTAAAATTTAAGTGACCTAGCCTTCTATGCTAAAGTTTAGATTCATCAGATGTGGCTTTTGTAAAAAGGCAAGTTAAAGCTCTTTTAGGAACTATACTTTTTAAATCAACTCTATACATATTGTTCTTTCTAGGAACTCTAAGTAAAACTTGACTTTCATCAATTAACACAAAGTTTAGAGATAAAACAATACATTCAGCGTCATTAAAAAAACACTATTTGTTTTATAACACATTTGTGAGACACTAAAGAGATTAAACTTTAACTCTCTCACAAAATACACATTTTTAAAATCTAAATTATCAGTTTTAATGGTACCTTTTCTTGTGATTTTCCCTCCTTTGGGGTTCCCTCTAAAAGCAACATATCCTCCATCTATCTCTTCATAGTTTGTAAGATAGGACATGTTCCCTGTCATGTGCCTTGAGCATCCACTATCAATCACTCCTTGATCCTGTAAATCCATTTGTGGATTGCCTTGCACATTAGATAAGAAAATTAGTTTCTTTTGGGGACCCAAGCCATCACTGACTTGGATCTGCCTTGTGCATCAACATAATCAAACTTTTTTAGGGTGATTGATGTACGGTTGTGTTTAGAAACATGTTCTAAAACTTTATGCTTTGGTTTCCAAACCCAACAAGCTGAGGCCTTAACAACTTTAAGATTATTTCCCTTAACAACATTAACTACTGCTTTTGGCCTAGCAGTATTAAATTTTTTATCCCTAACAGTATTAACCCTTTGATTAATATTATTGTTTTTAAATGCCGTGTTCTTATGAATGGGCCTCTTAACAGTTGAATGTGCTATTTTAGAAAGATATAACATTGGTCTAGCAGCATTCACTATTGTTTTTGAGTGAGCAGTATTAACTTGTCTAGCAGTATTAACTAATACTGATGTTTTAGAAATATTTTGTCTAGCAGTATTAATTGATACTAAGCCAGACTTCATTAATACTGATCTTG